>JAUZST010003584.1:0-42884 GCA_034779995.1 Parotocinclus haroldoi | reverse complement strand
GTGTGTGTGTGCGTCTGTGTCTCTGTGTGTGTGTGTCTCTGTGTGTGAGTGTGTGTGTGTGTGTGTGTGTGTGTGTGTGTGTGTGTGTGTGTGTGTGTGTGTGTGTGTGCCCTACAATAGATTGGCGCCCCGTCTAGGGTTGTTGCCGGGTGGCCATATGAACATGGTTTTCATATATGATTTTATGAAATTAGATTTTATAATTTATTTTTAGATTTTATATCCCGTAAATATTCTGGAGCTTTTTATCTACTCTGTAACGCTCTTGCTAAGCGAGCAAGTTTCATTTCCTAGCGCAAATCAACAAAAACATACCTCCTCTAACAGTTTGCCTGGGCTCTAAATTAGCACAGTGCAAAAATAGCCAACAAAACTTTCTAGCTTTGCTTAAATATAATGGCGCTTCTGTCGCTCAAACTGTTGTGCAGAACAGTGTTTTCTCTCAAGGCCCATCATTTGGATATATGACTCATGCCGAAAGAGAGGAGATGGCAAGACATTGTGGACATGCAACCGCAAAAATACAGCGTATTACCAGTAATAAGAATCACTGTATACTATGATCTCAAGCAGCAGCCCTGTGAATACTAGCTGTTTTTTTTCTGGAACAGATCACGTCAGTATACTCAAATTAAAGAGAAAAGCCAGTTGTCAGGACATTCGTAAGTGGAATATAGCTGTATATCAAGGAGACACATTATCTATGAATTGCTTGTTGCTTATTCATTCAAGCATAAAAAAAATCAAGCAGCGCTACATTTCTTCAGAAATATATATTCTCCTTCGCCAAAACTAATTTCTCATTTTGCCATCAAATAGCACCCGAGCAGAACCATTATCCTTATGTCAAGCAGTAAACATTCCTAGTAAGGCAACTGTGTTGCTGAGAATCGACATTATCCTACATAAAACATGCATAAATATTTATTCCACCAGACTACGGCTGTCAGACAGATTGTAAACACACGTTTGATGCTGAAAACTCCTGGTTAAATGTAATTCTTATTCAGTTTGTCTATTTTACTGTAAATACTGTAATTATGTCTCAGGTAGATATGGAAATGATTACAGGATTGATTAGACACTGACTCTTGCCGCAAGACGGCATAAAAGCGTTTTTCCCGTGCCCTATGAAAAGACTCTCGGAGGCTACTTTTAGGTAGTGTACCTTTTGGTGCAATCGTTGACTGCTAGATATGTTTCTAAGACGCACTCAAAGACATTTTTCCCAGTCTCTTGGACTGAGAGAAACAGGGTGGTCATTTTGACCTTCTGGCCTAGCTGACAGGAGGTGTTGGGAGCAGTGTTTCCATGAGGGCAGACCACCAAATAAAGAGAATTGTGTTTTGCCAACAAGCTCGTGTAGACCCCACAGTTTCGTTTCCACCATCCAGATGTAGGTGCACACTTTCACTAGGCACGCATCTATCTATGCTCGACCCATTTCCCAGGTGCTTTACAGAAGAAAATTCACGGTGCCCATAATGTGTCCTGCCATTAACAGCCAGTCCCCTTTGTTTGCAGTGGTGTCATGAATGAGATTCCTCACATGGACTGAAACCGTATCTTGTTTATGTTATGATATGGGAGTTAGGACCCAAGGTTGCAGGGAAAAGGGGTAGAACGACGTTCAAATAACACGGGGGAACGAAAAAGGCAGAGCAAAAGGCTCTCCACGATACAAAACGAAAAAAAGGGAGACGCAGCTGGGACGTTTCCCAAATGGGAAATGGCCAGCTGGAAAAAGGGAGCGGATCGACCGAGGAGCGGTTCGATCCGCCAGGGGGCAAGCGCGAGCTCTAGCGTGCTCTGAGCATGAAGAAGTGGAGTCGGGGCGCATCCCAAATGGGGATGCGCAGCCGACGGGAGGGAAGCTCGACGTAGCATCGAGCGGAGCCTCGGAGAAGGGAAAACCCTGACTCTATCCCTGACAATAGAATCACCTCGGAGGTTCCCCTCCTACTCGTCCTTCGGCACTAAATACCCCGGGATGTCACCAGCTATCGCTACGGCGGGGGCTTAGATTAATAGCGATACCATTAGCGAACTCGGAACGAGTAAATGTTTGAGCGATCTCGTATACGGACCAAGACGACGTGGCAACCTACAGGACCAGGATATGGCCCTTAAATAGGGAAGGTTCCAGGTGTGGGTTGTCACGTCGTTAGCTTGGTGGACATAAAAAGCCACCTTACTGATAGCTCCGTAATGGCAGACGACGGCGGATGCGACAGGCAGCTCGGCGGCACAAGGTAGGCTCCCTAACAGTTTAGTGACAAATCCAGGTTCTGTTTGGGATCCGGTGACGATCAGATTAGAGTATGGAGACCTCATGGGGGTACTTCTGTCCTGCTTTTGCTATGGGGTGACACACTGGCCCAACTGCTGATGTGATGGATGAGGATCTACAGACTTAACTGCAACATCTGTAGGAAATCGTGCCACCGTTTACCACATAGAACCTTTTGCTTCAAATGCACAGTCGTATTCCATCTTCCAGGGTAGACATGAATTGCCTCTTTCGTTTTCACACCACATTTCATTTTACTGCATGTAACTTCAGTTCTATTCATCAGACTGCTCTAGAATTAAAGCCTTCGTTAATGAAACCATGTCGAACCTGTATAGTATGGGGTCACTTTCGAACAAAGCCATATCAGTGATTTCCGTGCACTTGCACACTCTTTATTCGACTCGCACTCGCATGAAGCAACTTGTGAACATCTTCAGTAAGATCCAGTTTAATTTGCTGACTGTTCTGTGCATTAAAGACACACATAAATCCAGGTAAAGGGTACTGGGGTCATCTGTATTTATCAGGCTAGGATTAGCTTTTTCCATCCATTTAGGGATATTCCATTACAGGTACAGGTGTAAATGGATGGATTTTACTTTGTACAGATCAGCAGTGTCAGCGTTTTCGGAAAAGTGCAGCCAAAATAACTCGTTTATTTTAGTCAGATCCAGATAGACATCGCTGCTGTTTTACAAGCATGCAGTGCCTTTTGCGATAGTAAACATTGTGTGTCTTTTGTAACCCCAATTATGCTAATAAATGCCACAGGGGAGTTTGGGGCCTGTCCTGGAATGTATTGGTTTCAGGCAGAAGGGCACAGGTCCAACAATGCCTAGAGGTGATTCTCTGACCAGTCTTCCTCACTTGGTCACAGCCAGTCGCACCGGTGTCATGTCTGACCCAAGTGAAAAGCACCAATGAGACTCGAACCTGGGTCTGCATGGTAATGGGCTACGATATTGCTACTGTGCAAATGTCAATTATTTCCTAATACCTCAGAATTAATTAAAATGCACTGCATACAATTATTAATTTATTCATTATCTTCTGCTTAATCCACACGGGGTCGCGGGCCAGCCGGTGCCCACCCGGCAACTCTGGGCAGGAACAACCCTAGATGGGGTGCCAATCCATCATAGGGCACACACACACACACACAGCCAAACACTAAGGGCCACTTTAGAGACAACAATTAACCTAACATGCATGTCTTTAGACTGTAGGGGGGAAAAAATGAGTACCCGGAGTAAACCACGCAGACACGGGGAGGACATGCAGATTCCACACAGAAAGGACCCAGACCGCCCCACCCTGGGATTGAACCCGGGACCTATATTGGCGCTAATAATATTTTGCTTTCAGTTTGGTATGAATGTCTCTCTTTCTGTCTGTCTGTTCATCAGTGATCAGTGGAAGGCTCTTAGAACTCAGTAGTATGAAGATGTATAGGTAACATATAGAAAGCAAGAAATTAATTATCAAGCATTTTCTGACCAAAAAACATTACACACAACTCTAATGATTAAATGTACTGTCTTGCCGAGCTTTAGTACTTAATAAACCCACTGATCTCAGTCTTTCCCTACAAAAGACTAAAAGACTACTGGCTCATGTTCTTACGCAGTACCTGAGGATCTGATCTGCTCTCATTGGTTTAATGAAAAAAAAAATAATTAAAAAGTGGCCAGGGTAGCAACGCTTCTTACTTTACTTTATGGTAGACTGAATTAATTAAATGAATTAGTGAGTTAATGAAACTATACCATGCATGTGACTCCGCTGCCTGTCATAATAGCTGTGATTTTCCTTCGGAACTCTCTAATACTCAAAAAAAGAGTCCAAAAAGGTCCAGAGTATGTAAAGTTGTTACATAAAGAAGCCAGGTCAGCTTCAAATACACATCAGATGAAGCAGTTTTTGGTATTGTCTGTTTAAACAAGATTAATTACTGCACTACAAACAAAAATACAATTAAATCCCAGTTATCTGGATCATACTTGTTTCTGTGTATCTGTACAGTAAGATATTATAAAATGATAAATAATATATAATAATAATAATAATAATAATAATAATAATAATAATAATAATAAAAACATAATAAAACATGCTCAGCATGGTGACTCGGTGGGTAGCAGCGCTGCCTCACAGCAAGAAGGTCCCGGGTTCAATCCCAGGGTGGGGCGGCCTGGGTCCTTTCTGTGTGGACTCTGCATGTGCTCCCCGTGTCTGTATGGGTTTACTCCAGGTACTGGCGTGTTGGGTTAATTGGTGTCTCTAAAGTGGCCCTTAGTGTGTGACTGTGAGCATGAATGTGTGTGCCTTAAGATGGATTGACGCCCCACCTAGGTTGTTCCTGCCCTTGCATCCAGAGTTGCTGGGTGGGCACCAGCTAGCCCGTGACCCCGTGTGGATTAAGCAGAAGATAATGAATGAATACATGAATAATAAAACACCAGTGTATGAACTGTACTTGAACTACACATAATCGGTCATTTGTCAGGTCATGACAGGTCTAATGAACTATTTTTATAGAATCAGATTTTAATTTGGGAATGACTAAGAGAGATTTTAAAAACAATCATTATGAAATTACTTGGATTATGGAAACCCAAGGTGTTTTAACGACCAGATGTTCTAAGTTCGGCTAGTCCAGGTGCATTTGACGTGACATATATATGAATAAACCAGTGGCAGTCCTGATTGGGTGGGACATTAGGACATGCATATTGGGGAACACATGGAAATGCTGCTTACTAATAATTCACAATCACTCAAATGTTACTGGTATGGATTTTATACGTGGGACACAAAAGGTCTGTCTTTAAAATTTAAGCTGTTCAAGAACCGTAGAAGAAAGCACCCACAAGAGAAGGCTAAAAGTCAGATACCGCAGAGACCGTGTGACATTGAACATGTCAGTGTTGGAAAGACATTCGTAATGGTCGACAGCAAGGTATAAATAATAAATCATTGTTACTTTTTACCATTTCCCCCATTTTTTTTTTTTTAGTTTTTAAGCACCATAATTCCGCTGAAAACAGAGAGATGTTAACGAACAAATTAATGACATACCTTTTTGGTATACATGCATTATTATGATTATGATCATCATGATTATGACAATTTGTGGACAAATTACACCACTCAATTGAAATTACTGTATTAATGTTTCTCGTTTGAGTTAAATGTCACTGTACAAATAACATGCAGAGGTACTACATTTGGAAACATGCTTCAAATATGAGAGGTAACACCAGGTAACACCAGATCTTATTATGGCAGGATTAGGTTCAAAGGAAGCTCTGCACTGTTGTATTATTTTGAGCATTTATTTATTGTCTTTCTTTGAAAGTGCAACCTAAGAAAGTCCTGAGCCTGGAATTTTAATCTAGAGATTGTGTATGTGTCTTCAAGTACGATTTGACGATTTCAAGGCAAACAGAAAAACTGGGGTTTTATTCACCCCAGTGGTGATAGTTCATTTTTCAAACAATTAACATTTTATTTATTAAAGTATGTTTGTTTATTAAACTTCTCTCTGCCATTTCGTCTTATATATATATGTGTGTGTATTTCTTACCTATATGTCTTTGTCTTTATGTATTGAAATGAAACTAGCAGCCGTGGTCAGTTTACAAAATCTTAAAAATCAATATAGAGCGATTTGCAAACACCCTCATCAGTAGCACCACTGACTTTAAGGTTAAGGGTCTTCCTGGAAGCTTCTTTGGGTCAGAATTGTAAAACCCTTCACATAGTTGGAGGGTTAGAGGTGCCTGATCCATTATAAAGGTCCTGACACCTGACAAAGGGTCATCAAGGTCTGTAACTGCAAAAGATCCGCAAGGTTTTGAAATCTCCATACTGATATATAAACATACAACAGGAAGACGGTAGTATTTGCCTGCTGTGTACCATCTGTAAGCGAGATGATGCTTTGTTTCAAGCCCATCACATCAAATGAATCCATTTACAGCATTTAGCAGATGCCCTTATCCAGAGCGACTTGCAATTCCTACAGTCTTACACTTCAAGCAATGGTGGGTTAAGGACCTTGCTTAAGGACCCAACTGCCGCAGCTCGGTAGAGGTAAGATTTGAACCCTGAACCATCAGGTCCAGAGTCCTGTACCTTAACTAGGCTACCACAGTCCACATTGATAACACTTGGCTTTAAGATTGCACTGCACGTTATTGTCTTCTGATAAGACGTTCTAATTATCTGTACCCTCAAACGTTTGCTTCAAACACGCTTTGGATAAAGCGACTGGCATTTTTATTATTACATTTCAACTTAAACAGAGTGTAGCTCAGATCAAACTTTGATTAAACAGAAACATGATGGACGTGTTGTTAAATATTTAATGGGGGAGGTTTTGTTTCAGTAACCGTGACACCGCTGCTGTCATCAATCCTTGTCCCAAACTAAGAATGCTTATTTCTGCTTTGTGGGTCCTGCTGAATATTGATTTTTATCTGGAATGTGTGACAGAGACATGAATCAATGACAGCGTCCGTATCTGGTGAAGGAAAACAACATGATCAGTACGATACTAATCTGTTAATGAGCGAGACTGCAGGGGATTCACTGAATTATCACTGTCCATCGCTGCCTTTTTGTGCGCAATATGCATGATTTTAGGGTTATTTTCTCACCCAAGACGACATTTCATTTTTCACCTAAATATAAAAACACAATCTGTAAAGTTTGTTTGTCAACAGTTATAGATGCAGGAGTCAACCCTAGCAAAATTTAACATCACAAAATTAAAGCACACTAAGCATTACATGAAAGCCAAAAAGTGTTGGTGGAAAAGGGTTGGGGTGTAAAAAGCGGTCTGCATGGGTTTACTCGGGGTACTCCTGTTTCCTCCCACATTCCAAAGACATGTGTGTTAGGTTAATTGGTGTCTCTAAAGTAATGTGTGACTGTGTGTCCCCTACGATGGATTGGCGTCCCGTCTAGGGTTGTTCCTGCCCTTGCTCCCAGAGCTGCTGGGTGGGCCCCGGCTGAACAATATGAAAATATTTAGTACTTTTAGTGCAGTACAGTAGAGTTCAGAAAATGATTAAAAATACTTGTTAATTGGGTTGTTTTTTCAAATATAAGGTGATTTTGTTCTTTCCATTTCTCTCCATCGTGTAGGTCTCAGTAATTATAATAGGAAATAAAAATTACAGTCTTATATGCATGTAATTCATTTCTGAATGACAGAAAACTAGTACGAGCAAACAGAGAGGAGTTATATATTGATCCAAGTTGTGACGCTGAGCAGCAAGGACTTGTCCAGTGTCTCTTAAATGCCGATACAAATTTTATTATCCTAAATGTACAATATTTACTATACTTTTTGGCTGCTTTTCAAACTATACTTTCATTGCAGAGTTGCATGTGTGTTTTGACAGGCTTACAAACTACAGTAGCAATCTGTTAATTCAGCGAATTAACCAATTTGTATTTAATGTATTTTTTCCTAAGTTACCTTTTTTAGCTTTTTGTGAAGGTCAATAGACTTTCACTTCATTTCGTTTGTGTTCTCTAACCTTTACTATGTTGATGAATCACTAAAGGAATTTCCCCTGTGGGGCATGCTTTATTTATAACCCCAGCGAAACTGTGATATTCGGTGTGAGGGTTACTGAAATTTGGCCACATCACCCACCCTTAATCTTAAGGCACATTTCCATTTTTAGTGTTAATTTGTGTGAGGCAGTATTTTTGGTAATTTTGCAAAGACTTACTGGATGACAAGGATAAGCATGTCAAGGAAGGACACTGCCTAATGCAAATAGTTTTTAAGTCTTTTTAAAAGTTTGTCAAGTCAAAGTCAACTCAAATAGCTTATGTTTGTAACATTGTCTCAATAGCTTAGCATTGTCTCAAAGCAATGCAAAGCAAAAATCCTTGACATGACAGGACTCAGAAAGGGAGCCAAACTCATTTAGCAAGCTACAGGATACGGGTAAGAGCATCCTTATTTAAATATAGAATAAAATAGAAACAATAAAAATATTTAAAAAAAATATATAGACTACATTCAATTAAAGACTGAAAAGAAATTATGACTAATTATGAATAATTTTTTTAAATGCAATAAATAGTATATATAATAAATACTAGAAATTACATTTATCACTTGGTCCCCTCAGGGTTCACTGGGGTTTCAGAATTACAGACCAAAGACACAGGAACGAACTAAACACAGGAAGTGACGTTACAAATAGCGACCCATAATTTATTATGGGGTATAGGTATTTTATTACCCATAAAACGTATTCTTATATTCCAGCTGTGTTAAAGAACTGTACTTAGTTCTTTCATTCTAAAGAACAGAATACTCCAGCACACCTGCTCTTTCTTGTTATAGTTGTTAGGGTTCCTACCTTTTGCCCCGGAGCGTCTGCCATCCTGCCGTTACAGAGCAATTGGTAAGGGGGTTTATATCTGGTGCTTAATTCAGAACCTGATTACGAACATCTGCTGTGCCCGTTACTTAAGGGCGGGCTCTAGCATTGTTTGTGGCCAGGTCGTTACACACACTCCACTCGCGCAGCACCGACCACCGGTGCGCACACTCATCGCGAAAAGCTGGAAGTTAGCTTGGTCAGTATGATCAGTTGGTAACGTCCCGGGGCTATTAGTGCCGAAGAAAGCGTACAGGTGGAAACCCCCGAGGTAATCTAGCGTTAGGGATAGATTGAGGGTTTCCCGTTCCGCACCCGCTCGCTCCCAATCGAGCTTCACTCCAACCGGCTGCGCGCTCCTATAGACACGCCCCGGCTCAGTTTCCCCATGCGCTCCTTGCTCGCTTGAGCTTACGCTCTTCCCGTCCTCGGCATCTTTCGAGCCTCACTCAAGCTGGCTGCCTGCTCTAAATGAGACGCGCCCCGGCATGGCTTCCTCGCGCTACATGCGTGCTCGAGCTTACGCTCACCCCCTGGCGTTCCGGAGTTCCTCCGTGCCCCTGACATTCCGGAGTCCTCCACACCACGCAATTTTGGAGTCATCCCAAACCAGTGCTTTATCGTGTTCTTTTCACGTCTGTCCCCTGGCACCATGGGATTCCGTCTCTCCCACATACTTGGGTCCGAACACCCCATCATAACAATACTAGGCCCATTAAAGATCATTACCGCAGCCTCTTTACATTTACATTTATGTCATTTAGCAGACGCCCTTATTCAGCTGTAGCAGCTTGGCAGAGGTGAGATTTGAACCCTGGACCTTCTGGTCCATAGTCCATTACCTTAACCACTAAGCCACCACAGTCCCCTCCTTGTAGTATTCGTTCTTTTATGTAAGTAACAGAGGCATTAAATTATAGGAGCTCTTTGTGAGGTATCACCTGGTAAATATAACACATATTTACATATTTATAAATCCTACGAGTGTGTTTGGCCCAGCACACAGCATTGTTGTGGAACAACAGCAGTCAGTATGTATCCTTATTCATGTGACTTTTTTGAACAAGGTTTACATACTGTATTTTGGTTCAGTGTCAAAAATGTCACCAGGACTAAAACAACATTGTATTATTTTCAGCCGTGGTCCAAACCAAATGAACCGACTTACAAGTACGAACACACCTTTACAGATTAAATGAATGGCACTGAGGTAGAAATCGAAACTGCAAACTGAAGTATAATTAGACCCACATGCCAATTATCTGAAGGATTAATTATAAATAGGGGTGTGCTAAATATTAACGTGGACAGCTCTCCTCCAAGAACTTGAAGCAAATACTTTCTTTGACATGCACAGCAGTGCCGACTATTATTTAAATTGCTTGCAATGGCAGCTGATCAATAATGTATGCCATGAAAACAAATAACAGGCAGCCGGAACCGAAGCTCCACGCTAATCATTCTGGGAGAGCAGTGGATGCCGGAGAAGGACAGAAAGTCTCCGAGATCATATTTCATTTCCAATTTCAGTCTCATCCAAATCGATAGAGACTGTGTTCCGATTTGACTTGAACCTCCACCTGAGGTAAAAGCATAGCGTGGCTCTGACATTACACATTATCTGAAGGACGATGAGCACACAAGTTCCTGCAGACCGGGTCAGATTGGAGCGTGTGATGACGAGAAAGTGAGACGTAGGTCAGGTGTCTCAGGAAAGTCAATGTCTGAGCCGAACACCTGCTGCCTCTCGCTTCTGAGCGTGTCCATCCACTGAGGCTAATGAAAAGTGACTGCAGAAAGATGACAGATGCGTGATGGCAGGAGCGTGAACGGATTGGAGGATGAACGGGATGAAGAAAGGAGGTCACTGGCGAGCTTTCGCACCTGCACCGTTCCCTTGTCATTGCATGCTGAACCACAGATGGGAGGCGAAAAACTTGGGTGATGTGTACGTTCTAGGCGTCTCTGAAACGATAGTGATAAGTGGACAGGCGATACATCATTCAGCAGCTCCATCCGCCGAGGCCATGCTTCAGTACCGCGGTGACAGGCGAGGCGCCGCCAGTCACACATTGAAATGGAGGTGAGATGCTTCTCAGAGAATGAATATTACATGCCGTGCCTTATTCACGTCGACTGGATGGGTCAAACAGTTGGGCATAAAATAATGTCATCCATGCCTGATTTAGGCCATTAAAATTTGGAAGCACTACTGAGCTCATGACCTCTGACCCAAACAATGTAATGTCGTTGCATACCTGCGTTTACATGTACAGAACTTTGCAGGTGAACATACCAATTGATGCAATCTCAAAAGCCTTCAAGCAGCAGTGCACTCAAAGTGCTCAACAGTGAAGATATTAGATAAGATAAGATAGATAAGATATTAGTCTAAACCCCAAATGGCCAAGATGTACAGGATTGTAAAAGTTTAAGTACTCCTGGCTTAGGGGAGTTTGGTATGTATCATCGTTATTTAACCTTTAATTTTACCAGGCCAGTCATTAAGACTGTAACAAGGCTCTCGGTGTTGTGCAAGCCAATTGTGATGAGGCTAAGAACCTATTAGTTCCCTTAGAAAGCTGTCCTAGGTTCTAAAAATAAAGGTACTCCCACGAAGCACGAGAGGGCTATAAAATGATTTTTGTACTTTCCACTACAGAGCGTGTGACTTGTAGGCAAGATTTTGGGTGCATTAGATATGAAAGACCAAAATAACTGACAGAACAGATCATACACTGGTCAGGAATGCAAAGCCAAACGACCTTCAGAAGAATAGTTTACCAGTTCACAGCGTTCAGATGAAATGAAAACATTCGGCTATGATTAACTTCCTGTTACATTTACGACATTTAGCAGACTCTCTTATCCAAAGCGACTCATGCGATCTTACAATTCAAGCAATTGTGGGTTAATGGTTTTGTTCAGGGACCCAACCATGGCAGCTTGGCAGAGGTGAGATTTGAATCCAGGACTATAACGTCCAGAGCCCGGTACCTTAACTGCTAGGCTACCACAGTCACGGTACAACTTAGAGATGTGGGTGGCACTGGTTCACCAAAACCCCTTTTTCAGACCTGATCCTGCCTCTGCGGGTGTCCTCTGGATGCTGCGGCGTTCTCCCACACGTCATCTGGCACCTGGTCTCTTTACTGAACACCAATCAAAATAGTTGATCTATAGCTGAAAGCTGCACTAAGCTATAAAGGACTGAGGACTGTTTACTTCCAGACGCAGTGTGAGCACATGCTTTGAGCCATGAGTGAGTGTGTTCCTCCTGCCATTGATCTTGGAGGAACCTGCGACCGGTTCGGCTCTCTGCTGAACAAGGTGTCACTCACAGATACCAAACAATGCCACAATTACCTCTCCAGGAATCGATACACAGGTGGGAAAAAAGCCCAAAGCCTTTTTAACTCGAGGCCACTGCTGCTTCATTCCTCCTGGTAATTGAATTCCTGTCTAAATGCTCCCCCGGCTCCTCAAATTCTAATCCCCTACATTTGTCATTGACTGTTTTTTTTTTTCCGTTGACAATAACAAGAGAGGAAAACAGTCTCTCGAAGACAAAAAAGATGCAGACAAGTAAACCGCCACGTCAGACGACACTCTACAGAGATGTTCTGCTATGCCCCACTTGTCAAAACATTTACATTAACTGACAAAAACACAAAGGAACCAATGGGAATAAAATAACCAACAGGATTTCAGAAAACTGGTGAGGTGAGGAAATGGCTTAATATTTAATTCAACTTGATTTTATAGCATTATATTTATTTGCAATAGATTTATCTTACAATCCAGCTCGTCTACTTCATTCACAAGGTGCTTTACTTTACTTTCAGTTCCTAGAATTAAAAAAGTTACAGCAAAAAGAATAGCTTTCTCATACTTGGCCCAACAGCTATGGAATAAACTCCACCACTTTAGTTGGGGTTCAGACACTCTCCACCTTTTTAAGTCTAGGCTAAAAACATTTTTATTTACTCAGGCTTTTGGTTAGATTCAGATTGGGACGCATGGCTCAGGTTGGCTCCTGCCCCTTGGCTGTGTTACTTTCTGGTTCTTTCTGTTCTATAGCTATGCTGCTATCAGTGATTGATGACAGACTTTGTGCTCCTAACCAATAAGTAACTACATTTTCTCTTTTCTCTCTGAGCTGATGTTCGGGTACCAGTTCCAGCACCACACATGTGGATGTTCCTCCATCTCAGCATCACTCTACTGGTTTTTGTCTACAGAAACCAGTCCTAGCATGGCAGGGTCCCAACAGAGTGCAGTAACTCCCTCCATCATTTAGTTATCAGGAGACGATGTGCCTCCAATAACTTACTGCTAATTAACATCTAGGCCACCCATGAAGGATGGGTCCTTTTTGAGTCTTGGTCCTCTCAAGGTTTCTTCCTTCTACATTCAGGGAGTTTTTTCTTTCCACTGTCACCCTAGGTTTGCTCAATTTGGGATTGGCCTTTTTTGATAATATAGTATTGTAAAGCTGCTTTGAGACAATGCTCCACTCTAAAGTATAGTAATAAATTTGACTCTGACAAGGATGATTTCACTAGACATTTGCATGGCATTAGGAACTTAATGGTTTCACAGTTTATGGCTAGCATAAAAGTCTTGCAAAAGCGGGCCCTTAGAGTTTAAAGGTCTGGACTATCATCAAGTTGCCACTGCAGTTCCCTTGAGCGAGTAGTCAGAGATGTAAATACAAATTCCAGCTTTTAAAACATCACAGTTGGGCACATGAAAAAAATACTTTAGTCAGGAATATCTATATTGTGTTTTTAAACAAATTTCTGCATTATGGTAATTTACAGTAATATACAGTATATACAGTAATGTTTATGTACATGGAGAGTCCTCACAAGGATAGCCATGCAAGTGAGTGTGTGTGTTAGACTGCGATAGACTGGTGATCTGCCTAGAACCTAGGATGTCCTAAGGAAGTATGGAGAGATAGAGTGAGTAAGTGAGTTAGTGAGTGAATAAATGGGTGAGTGAGTGACTGAGTGAGTGAGTGAGTGACTGACTGAATGGGTGAGTGAGTAAGTGAGTGAGTGAGTGAGTGAGTGAGTGAGTGGGTGAGTGACTGAGTGAGTGAGTGAGTGAGTGACTAAATGGGTGAGTGACTGAGTGAGTGACTGAGTGAGTGAGTGACTGAATGGGTGAGTGACTGAGTGAGTGAGTGAGTGAGTGACTGACTGACTGAGTGAGTGAGTGAGTGAGTGACTGAATGGGTGAGTGACTGAGTGAGTGAGTGACTGACTGAGTGAGTGACTGAATGGGTGAGTGAGTAAGTAACTGAGTGAGTGACTGAGTAAGTGAGTGACTGACTGACTGACTGACTGAGTGAGTGAGTGAGTGAGTGAGTGAGTGACTGAGTGGGTGAGTGACTGAGTGACTGAGTGAGTGACTGACTGAGTGACTGAGTGAGTGAGTGGCTGAGTGAGTGAGTGAGTGAGTGAGTGAGTGAGTGAGTGACTGAATGAGTGAGTGACTGAGTGAGTGAGTGAGTGACTGAATGGGTGAGTGAGTGAGTAACTGAGTGAGTGAGTGACTGAGTGAGTGAGTGAGTAACTGAGTGAGTGAGTGAGCGAGTGAATGAGTGAGTGACTAACTGAGTGAGTGAGTGAGTGAGTAAGTGAGTGAGTGACTGAGTGAGTGACTGAGTGAGTGAGTGAGTGAGTGAGTGAGTGACTGAGTGAGTGACTGACTGAGTAACTGAGTGAGTGAGTGAGTGACTGACTGACTGAGTGACTGACTGAGTGAGTGAGTGAGTGAGTGAGTGAGTGAGTGAGTGAGTGAACAGACCTTTCCAGTGGTTGAGAAGTCGGATTGCGACAGTGATGAAATGTATCAGTAACAGTTCCGAGAATACATCCTCGCTATCCAGACAAAGTCTCACTTGCTGTCTGAAGGTAACTAGATAGCGAAATGATTTTTGACATTTCAGGACAGTGGATTTCAGAAAGAGAACTACAGAACTACAGACCTCTCCAACTACAGTCAGCATATCTCTCCCTGTAAGAACACGGCTTTGCATATTTCCTTTCTAACTGGTTACTGTACGAATGCATTTTCCTTAGACCTGATATTATTATGTTTTATTTTAAAGCCAATGCGCCAGAGTACAAAGAACCAAAACGATCCAATTACCTCCAGTCTGTGCCGTGAGCGTGATTGTTTGTGGCTGATATTCTCGGAAGTGTTACCGATCCCTTTTCGGCGCTTCTAATTTCTGCACCGCAGGCTAAAGCCTATCTGTCAGAAGAGGCAGTGGGAGTTCTGCCATTGAATACGATATTCTCATATTGCAAAGTATATCCTGATTTATCTGGCAACCCAAATATTTACTTCGCGCTGATACACACTACCATTTCTCAGAAGCCAGCGTATCCGTTTTCCGTCCATTCGAATCTGATCGAATCAAGAGTTATTTACGAAGAAGCCGAGATTCATCCCGGGATCGGGAGACATGCGTCACGCAGGTGTCAGTCTAATCTTGACACGAGTGTGTGATAATGAGACAAGGCCTCCTCTGTAATCACTGTTCCCACTAAATACCCTTGAGGATTATAATCCAGTTTGCACATGTATGGAGTGTTTGCTGGAGGGGGAAAAAAAAAGTTCAGAAAATAACTTCATTTGCTCACTTGTCATCCCTCGAGCTCTAGATAATGCAGATGTCAATAGCAGACTGTAATCCTTCTCTAATTCCAGTGAGCGATGTGTAAACTGTGGAGTTAATTGATATTTACTCGATGGTTAAATTGCATTTCCAACAACACTCACTATCACTACCCACTGCGTTTGGGTTCTTGCTCACACAGAGGCAAGTCAAGTCAGATTTATTTATCCAGCCCTTTTGACAATGGAGCATTTTCTCAAAGCAGCTTTACTGCATTATATCATCTTATAAAGCCAATCCCAAATTGTGTAAACCTAGGGCGACAGTGGCAACTCCCTAAAGGGTGTAAGGAAGAAATCCTGGGAGGAGTATAACATCGTTCTTATAATGACTTTCGAAACGTTTTATTTTCACAACATGTTTCTCACTTTCTGATTGTCTGGTTACAAACTGGAATATACATCATGTGTTTACATCGTTTAACATTTAGTGGTGCTAAACATTCACATATGCTAAACACTGCTGACGCTGCTCAACGAATGTTACACTGCTGTAAACTGGTATCGGCTGCCATGTATCGAGTTATTCTACGAGTACATAAGCACAGTGATGTTCCGGTACCAGTTCCAGCACCACAGCGTAACTCTACTGGTTTTCATCAGCAGAACGCAGTCCCACCAGAGTGCAGTAACTCCCTCCATCGTTTAGTCGCCAAGAGACGGTGTGCCTCCAAGGACCTCCCACTGAGGACTGATTTTAAAATCTATTTTGTTTTGAAATCGATTTTCTTACTTGGTTTATTACCAGCTTAAATATTAATATTAATTTAAATTGTATTACTTACTTAATTTTACTATTACTTTAATATACTCTTAAGTATTTACCTTATTAACGTCTAGGCCATCCTCCCAATGTTTCTTCCTACTATATTCAGGGAGTTTTTCCTTTCCACTGTCGCCCTAGGCTTGCTCAACTTGGGAGTGGCCTTTTAAAATAATATACTATTGTAAAGCTGCTTTGACACAATGCTCTATTATATAAAGCGCTATATAAGTACATTTTGATTGATTGATTGAGTATCAGAGCCAATTTGCTGTGCTTTCAAAATAACTCAATGCACAGCCGTTAATGTCTAAACCACTGGCAACAAATGTGAGTACACCCCTAAGTGAAAATGGCTGTCGTTCCAGAAGAAAGCCTCTTCTAAAGATGCCCATGAAAGCCTGTAAACAGTTTGTTAAGGACGAGCAGACTAAGGACATGAATTACTAAAACCATGTCCTGTGGTCTGAGGAGGCCAGGACAGGGGTTGGGGCAGCGGTAGCCTAGCGGTTAAGGTACTGGACTCTGGACGATGGCCCTGGGTTCAAATCCCACCTATACCAAAGCTGCCATGGTCAGGTCCTTAAGCAAGGCCCTTGACCCACTATTGCTTGGACTGTTAGACTGTATGAGTTGTAAACCGCTCTAGATAAGGGCGTCTGCTAAATGCCGTAAATGTAAAATGTAATGTAAATGTAAATATTTGGTTCAGATTGCATAAAGTATCTGTGGCGGAAACGAGGTGAGAAGTACAAAGGTAACTGTGTGCTGCCTACAGTCAAGCATGGTGGTGGGAATGGCATTGTTTGGGGCTGGATGAGTGCTGCCTGATGTAGGGAGCTACAGACCATTGAGGGAACCATGGATACCAACATGTATCGTTACATACTGTATAAGAGCATGAGCCCCTCCATTCAGAAACTGTGGCACAGGGCAGCATTTCAACATGATAACGATTCCAAACACACCTTCAAGAGGACCACGGCCTTGCTAAAAAACTGAGGGTAAAGGTCAAGCACGTCTCCAGTGCTAAACCCTATTGAGCATCTGTGGAGAAGTGCAAGGTCTCCTGTGGAGCGACCTGTGAAGCTCTAATGAACTCCATACCCGAGAGAGTTGCTGGAAAATAATGGCGACCACACAAAATATGAACACTTTGGGCACAATTTGGCCATTTTCACTTAGAGGTAACTCACTTTAGTTGCCAAATTTGAACTGTTATACAAAGTGTAGACGGGCTATGTTACATTTTATCAAATGTACATAAGATATGTTGTATCTTCACTGTTGTCCCATTAAAAGATATAATAAAACAGTTACAAAAATAGGAGGGGTGTACTCACTTTTTTGAGGTACTGTATATGCTGTTATACCTACAGCACAATGTCTGCAGGTTGCTTCTACTTCTCCAAAAAACCATCTCAACCTATCCCCGTTTCTTTGTTTCCACTCTGCTTGATCAGCTGTTTCCCTTGCAATACCATGGTTTGTCCATTTACTGAGAGTTTCTGTTCATGTTCTGCTGAATATTGTAAGGCAGGCCTGCCCACTCCCTTCCCAATCCATTCGCCATTACGTCTGAAATAACCTCTGCAGCCTTTATGCAATACAATATTGGCTCTTTCGCTCAGCAGCAGTGTGTCACATAAGTTATAGCTCACTGTTCATCATATTTGCCAGACCGATGAGAAGAAAACATGGTCAAACCCTTTAATAACGGCATTGATTGCTATGGCTTTTTATAGTGCAATGATTATATGCTGACATCATAGTATGATTTATAGTGAGGTGAATAAGGTTATGGATTACTCTCAATTTATTGGATCAATTCAAAAATAAAGCGTGTTTTTTTTTTCTACAACGTACAAAGGGAAGGTGCAACACTGGATAATTCAGGCACAGACTGTGATACAAAGAATACTGCGTGTCTCTCATCATATTTACATTCATGTCATGAGACAACAGACTGGGGCCAAAGGGGGCAACTGGGAACCATCCCGAATAAAAGGTCCAGAACTTCATTATCATTTAGAAAGAAGAAGCTTTAATGAAATGCTTGAGTGGGGAGTTTGCCACTAGAGACACTGGAAACAGGTGATTGAGGCACATCATATGTTCTCCTGTTACACCAGATGCCCTTTAAATGTTTAATGAACTCCTTCAAGAGAAAAACTCTTCATATGGTGACATTTTAACGCACCAAAATAAATCAACAAACAAGTCATAGCTCGCACTTTTAGTGGAACTGAGTTCTTGCAATGGTGTGTATACCATAACACACACTCACCCCCATACCGAGAAGCGTCGAGACTCAAACCCCATTATTGTTCCTTGCATTGACACACCTGGGGACCAAGGAGAGAGGCCCCCTTAATCCAGGACCAACATACAAATGATCCTGACAATTCGAAACTCAAACTTTACTTTACCAAAGACAAAATAATTATCAGGACATGAGCTGGCGTGAGTCATCCCGCAAACCAGAGTTGCACCGTAGTTTTTTGTATCCCACTTCTGGTCTAAAGAGCTTTGAAATGGTGAGTGTGCTCAACAACAGGTCAGAACCTGTAAGGACACAAACCATAACCAATAATAATAACCATAATAACCAGAAGAGGTCAGGCAGCCTTAATGGCTAGGAAGATTCAGGCAAGGAATGACAAGGAAGAGTCAGTCAGTGAATGACCAGGAAGGGTTAGGAGCCCATAATAACCAAGAAGGGTCAGACAGTGAATGACCAGGAGGAACTGGGCACCCATACTATCCAGGAGGAGTCAGACAGTAAATGATCAGGAAGGGTTAGGAGCCCATAATGTGCTGAAAGAGTCAGGCAGTGAATGACCAGCAAGAATTGGCCACCCTTTAATAACTAGTAAGTGTCAGGAAGTGAATGACCAGGCGGGGAAAGGCAGTGGTAACGACATGGAAGAGTCAGGACCCACAATAGCCAGCAGTGATCAGGCACCTGTTATTACCAGAAAGGCTCATTCACTCAGAATGACCAGGAATAGTCAGGTACTCATAATCACCAGGAAGGGACAGGCACCTTTAATGACCAGAATGGTCGAACACTGAAGCACCAGTGAATCAGGCAGTGAATGACCAGGAAGAGTTAGGTACCTGTAATTAAGAGGAAGAGTTAGGCACTCGTAACATCCAGAAATCATATATCCCTGTAAGGATCTGGAAGGATAATAACCAGCAATGTTCAGGCAGTGAATTGTCTAGGAAGAGAGAGGTGACCACAATGATAGAGAAGGGTCACACACTCATAATGACCAGGAAGGGCCAGAGACCTATAATGACCAGGAACGGACAGGCAACCACAATGACCAGGACAGGACAAGTCAACGCAATGACCAGGAATGCACAGGTGAGCACAATATCCAGTTAGGGACAGGCATCCACAAGGACAAGGAAGGGAAAGGTGACCACAATGACCAGGAAGGGTTCAGGCCCCAGTTATTAACTGAAAATATCAGGCAGTGATAGTGTCAGGTAAAGATAAGGACCAGGAAGGCACAGGCGAACTCAATGACCAATAAGAGTTAGGTGCCTGTGATTCTTTGATAGAGTTTATATTTATTCAGGTTCATGAAATTTGAGAGCTTTTTCCAGGCTTACAGATAACATTTAATACCATACACTTATTTAATCTTAATATACATGGTATAATTTAAAATACATTGTATTCTCTAGTTTGAAATTTCAGTTATCCTAATAGCGTTCCTTCTTGTTTAGGAATTTTCCCATGTGAAGAAGTCCGAAGCGATTGCAGTTGGAGCTGTATGAGATAACTGCCCTTAAGGCTTATGTAAATATTAATAGGTTTCCTGGCTTGGAGCAGAGGTGCATGAAAGCAGTAATACAATAATACATTGGAGTGTTTTATAAACCACATTTAAACTGGATGCACCTGAGCTGAAGACTGCGGCGTTATTAAAATTTTAGAGACCCTTTCTAAATGAATAGCAAGCCGTTTGGATGGTCACGTCTAAACACGGACAGCTTTACGACTCCCCTTCATACCTGACTTGGTGGTGCTGAAATGAAACGATCTCTATTCCTAAGTCACCTGAGGGCTGCTGGGAATAATGCATATGCAGATAATGGAAGTGCGAATCGCTTGTAGGCACAAGGGCAAAGTATCCGCTACTGTCACATGCCACACTCCATCATCTCGCACGCCATGAGAAAGGAAGCTCCAGAGACTGAGACCTAGCCACACACACACACCCACACACAGACTGAGGCTAGAGTAAAAAAGAAAAAATCAGTGGCTGAGCAGTGAGAGAGTTTGACCATTACCATACAGGGTTCGGGAATTCATTGAGATAGTAAGCTCGGGGAAAGATCGAAAATAATGAGAGAAGACAGCAGGAAGTCTCTTGTTACTCAATAATATATTGACACGGGTATTAATTATTCATACTCATTACATTTCGCATTTTTAAATCAGATTTTTCCTAGTCAGGGCTACGGAGACTGAGTACAGGAGGTACAAGCAGAAGCACTTCCAGGGCAGGATATCAATCCATCATTCTCTCACGGCCAATCGTGTCTGCACGTGGCATTCGACATGACCGAAAGGCTCCTCCTGGATTCGAACCCGGGGCTCCTACTGCAGTCGAGAACGCTGTGACACTCCTTAATAATCATTTTTTTCACTTACTGTCGATAACTAGAGGGGCACGGTGGTGTGAGCTGTCACCTCACAGCTCTAGAAATGATTACTGTCTGAGAGGAGTTTGCAGGTTCTCCCCATGTCACATTCAGAAGACTTGTCTAAAGTCAGCTGGCATCTCTAAAGCGTTCCACTGCACGTGTGTGTGTATGTGTGCCATGCTGTCCCCACAACCCTGTCCTGGAGTAATCAGATAAAATAAAATAAAATGAATTCATTATTAGGATTCAAATAAAAATGCAGTGACCTCATGCTTTTACCCAATACATTTTACCCATGCTCTGTAAGACCTACAGAGCATTAAGACTGAGCCCAAAAAGGTCATGCAAGCAAATTATTCATTCATTCATTATCTTTCGCTTAATCCACACTGGTTCGCAGGCCAGTCGGGGCCCACCTGGCAACTCTGGGCGCAAGGGCAGGAACACAAAGTCATGCACACAGTCACACACTTTTTGAGACACCAATTAATCTAACACGCATGACTTTAGACTGTGGGAGGAAACCGGAGTATCCGGAGTAAACCCACACAGACATGGGGAGAACACGCAGACTCCACACAGAAAGAACCCAGGCCGCTCCACCCTGGGATTGAACCCGTGAGTTTCTTGTTGTGAGGCAACGCATTGCCTCCGCAATCAAATTACGAAACATATATTTTAAAATTTGGGCAGTGTATTAATACTGTTAATTAAAAAAAACATTTTAAAGGTTTCACAAGTCGCATTAAGTGGTCGTGGAAAAAACTGGCACTGCCTCAGAATAATTATACATCTTATAATTAGGCTCTCTTTCATTCAGTCACCCTGTAGCAGTACGGATAAAACAAAGACCCACAACCATGACCTACAGTCAGACCTATCAGTCAGGATTTAAAGATTTGAGCACACCTCAGCCATCTTACATAGATGTAAACTATAGAATTTGACATGCATATTACTTTAAAAAAGTAATTTTACACACTAAGGTAAAGCAGGATGCTCTTTAAAATGTTTAGTCCAACTGACCTGAAACAGTTATAAGCAAGATAAAAATAGGTAAACGTTGCAAAATACACCCACCACTTCATTAGGTGCACCTGTCCAAGTGCTCGTTAATGCAAATATTTAATGAGCTAAACACATGCCAGGCACCTGCCGTTTTGGACTGGTTTATATTGTTTACACCAGCACTCTTCAAAATGGTACGAGAACAATTCATGTGTAATGTGGGGACACCCCTTGTCTCAAAGACCCAGCCAGAGTCTTAGCTTCTAACCCAAACAGAAAATGCAGACATAAACACTCAGAGTCTAGTGCCAAACAGCAAACTGCTCATGGACCTCCTCTGAGGTCCTGCCACTGCTGGACTCCACCAGCCGAAAATGTCCAGCCACCAGCATCCTGTGAGCTCTGACGAAGGATTAGAGGATGACTAACACAAACTGCCGTCTCTGACTTTACATCTACAAAGTGGAACAATATGGTGGATTAAAAACAGTGTTTAAAAACTCCAGCAGCACTGCTGTGCCTGGTCCACTCATACCACCACAACGCAAAACTAATAAAAGAGACAACCTCATGACAGCTGCAGGCAGAAAAGAGATGATAAGAAATGAGAAGTACTGTACTGTACAGTAGTGAATGTTTTCAAACTGTGTGTTTTAATTTTATGTTACTGTTTAAAATAAAACTGTGTAAAGATATTAAGCTAAACTACTGCGTGACTACTGTAATGCAGACGTTACATGTTGAATACCTGTATTTGAAATGCATGGCTAATCACATCTGTAGTACAACAAACATTGGAGGTGGAACAAGCAGATGACATTGTGAAGAAAAACAAACCTGTTAATTACTATTCACAGCTAAAATGGATTCTCCTCGTTAACCTTCTGCAGACACAACACTATTAAAGTAAATCGTCTACCAAATCAGTAAGCCTAAGCAGCAGAAGCCACATGTATTTATCGGGTTTATCCTATCAAACTGTGAAGAATTCCAGTGAAATGTCTCGTTTCATAACGTACTACAGATCATAACATCTGTGTTTCTTATTCTGTTTTTTTTTATTTTTGATTTTACATACTTTTTAGCAGGCGGTAAAACCTGAGTAAAATATTCAAGCGAATGTGTATTGTAGTGCAAACCAAACATTCATATGCAGTAAAGGCCAAAAGTCTGAGACCACTAGTGAAGATGCTTGTAGTTTGCACTTTTATAACTTAATACAACCACAGAACAGAAAGTTAGGAAGGTTTGGAAAATGTAAAGAAATCTATGTTTATTGTTAATAAACAATCCATTCCTGCATGTCTGAGCTGCACCACATTCCAAAATAAGCTACAAATATAAAATAGATTATGTTTTGATGTCAAACAGGTGCTCTTTACAGATGATTGTAATCATGATTTGGTACTTTTTGTTTGTTTTTTTATTTGGCTTCTTTAACGTCGCTATCAGTGGCCATCTTAGCGACACACACAAGGTTACATCCATACACAAGTTCATCTCAAGAATAGCCATACACACACACACACACACACAGAAGCCAATTTAGAGTTATCAATTTAACCTAACATGCATGTCTTTGGTACCCGTAGTAAACCCACGCAGACACGGGGAGAACATACAGACTCCACACGGTGATTTGGTACAAAAGCAGCACCAAAAAAGACTGAGTCTCTGAGGAGCAAAGATGGCCAAAGCATTGTGCATTTTTCCCACACATTTGTGGACCACTAAATATCCTCTGCCCACATTTGCTCCTCGAAGATTTAGCCTTTTATGGACACTGCTTTTTGTACTAAATCACGATTCTAATCACTTGTCCATATCACCTGGTTAAAATCAGATCTTAAATTTCGATTTTTCATTACTTGCCAACTGTTTTGGCAATGTGTGTTGCAGGTTTGAACATGGGTATCTTAACAACTAAAATGAGGATGATCAGACAAAAAATATTTTATAAAAAACATTCTGGGTTCATACTGTTAGAAATCATATACAAGTCATACGTTTTCCGTCCCATCCCAACGTTTTCTGATTCGGGGTCGTGCGGTGTTTTCTTTTCAAACCACATATTCTTTCATTTTCACATTCATTTAGACGTAGTCTCCGAAAACAAATCTTTTGATCAATTTCAGAATCGATTTGAATTTGGTATGTTCTCCATTTTTGTAATGACAGCGTACCCTCAAGCCAACGCGCATTCATGAAAATGTTCTTTTACAAAATTCCAAAGAGCTTCTCGAGATGTTGTTTCACTTTTGCTTTTTTGGCTTTTTTTGTGGCTCCAGAAATGCATGAAGGGTTTAGATCAGGTGTCAGTGGAATAAACGTCCATCAAGTTTTTCGTCTTCCTACTGCAGCAATATGAAGATCAAAAGCTTGAAGACCAAAGGAGTCCATGGGCCCTTGAGCAATGGCAGAAGTTAGGTTTAGTCCTTGGGCCACTACCTTTACAATTAAGCTACCACTGGATATTCATACCAAGTCATAGCTCTATCAGTATATTTCATTGCCATCAAACCAAATTCAAATCTAGGAATGAAACAATAATCCTCTTAAAGATTAAACGTATGTTCTTTAGGTGAATCAGGTTAATTATCTTACCAATAAGAATCATAACCTTATTGCAGCACGAGCATAAATGTGTTATTGCATTAACGCGTTATTCTTTATACGCCACATATCTGAATTCATCTAAGACACTCATCCTCGACAGCGCAGAGTTAAACCTAAAGCACTTAATTAGTTCGGAAATCCCTCATATGAATGATATATAGGTTTGGCAGACTGGCAGTAATGCAAAGTTACAGGCATTAATCATTTATGAGGCAAGAAATAAAAATAATCTACAGGTTTAGATTAGCCTAATCCAACATGGAGCTGCTTAATGGCTTCTTTGATGAGTAGCATCTCCTCATGAGCTATGTGGCATGTACGTATATGAGTTTAGACAGACACACATTATGGACACTTACTTCATTATAGTACTTTGTGACCGCTGAACTTCAGTAATCAGTCATTATTAGTGTTTGCAAGGCTTGCAGGGCCTGAGTCATATCGCTGAAGGAGGGGAAAAAACAGCTTCATTAATGCATAATTTGCATCCTCTAATCTCAATGTAAGTGACAATTTCAGCCCCATGAATATTTATAAGGCTGGCAGCCCTTGAGTAGTAACCCTCGCATTTGTGTTTTACCACTGCTTGGCAACAAATTAGGAACTGTTTACAAATGGACCGACTCATAGCCGCCCATGTACTCCTTGATCGTCGGTGCTTTGTTTTCCCGTTCCAAATCATTCTTTTGAGTGTGAGAGTGAAAAGGGTAAAAGACAGAAACAGCCATTTAGAGCCCATTTCCTGCCTTTATTAGGGAGTGATACGCTTCAAGTCCAGGTACTGGACTTTTTCAGCATGTCATGTATACCGGCGGCATTAATGTACGAAGGCAATAGCTTCATTAGCCTCTTTAAAGAATCACGTCAGAGGGGGTCAATCACAAAGAATGACACTGTGTATGAAAGAGCTGAAGAGTCTGCAAGGGAGCTTGTGTGTGTGTGTGTTTGACTTTTGTGCACTGCTAAATTCTCACTGCTAAATTCATAATTAGGAACCACTAAAAGGTGCCAGTTATAATACTCTGGATTTATTCATGTATCAAGATTTGACTATGCCTAAACCAAAATAATTTGTACTGTATGTACACTTTTGGTTATCCCATATCCACTGATTACTAGTCCATTGCTCTTCTTATTGCTAATCACATTACATGCAATATAAACCTGAAAACGTATATTGTCTGATAACTGTTACCTGAGAGACGACACAAAAACCTTCAGTAACCTTCAGGAAGTCGGTGGTGGACTAAGAAACACTCACTCATAGCCTCAATTGTAATAATTTTGGGATCAGACAGAGCAGTGCTGATGGCATAAACACTGTTCACTCACTATCCACTTTATTAGAAACATCAATCGCAGTGCTTGTAGATGTAAATTCAGAGACAGCAGCTTCGAATTCTTCATCAGTGCTCAAAGGAGGCGACATTTGGGTTGGTGGACAATTTTCAGCCCAGCAGTGACACAGAACTGTCTCTGATCCACTCGTACCAGCTCAACACACCACCACCACATTGGTGTTACTGCAGTGCTGAGAATGAGCCATCACCCAAGTAGTACTTGATCTTTGGGTGTCCTGGCCATTAAAAACATAGTCAAGTCGACTAACAGTCTGTAATTGTAGAGCTACTATAATTAATAGTGTACTGTAATTGTAGAGTGTTTTTATATGGTAGGTGGAACTGATCGAATGGACAGCCAGTGTACTGTAGAATGAGGAGGAGCGTGACTGGGTGAATATATGCTATTGTATTATATTCTATAGATGTGATCCTTAATTGTATCATATTTTTCATAATGTTGCATTTTTTACTAAATACATTTCATATAATGTTTATTCTATATTAGTACTTCACAATGTCCATTACTTGACCCTTTTCAGTTCTGGCTAATTCTTAACAAAAAGAGAGTAATTGTAAAACCAGGCATTAGCAGATTCCTTTGTCCAGAGTTTACAAGAGATACAATCTTGTAAGGACTGGGGTGGCCTAGTGATTAAGGTACTGGACTATGGACCAGAAGGTCCAGAGTTCAAATCCTACCTCTGCCAAGCTACCACAGTTGGGTCATAAGACTGTATGAGTAGTAAGTCGCTTAACATACAGTTAATTGGATTGTAAGATTTACATTTATGGCATTTAGCAGGACGCCCTGGCATAGCTAGGATTTAAACCATGGACCTTCCGGTCTATAGTCCAGTAGCTGCTAGTAACTGCTAGTCGCAGTCCCACATGACATGGAAACCACTGATAATGACTAATGGAAACCTAGGGTGGGAGATGAGCTGTGAATAGGGATGACCTCCTCCTATTTGCATTATACTATAATCCTACACATAGCAGTTAGGAATGTCAAAAGAAGTGCATTATGGGCCTAGTTTAGCCTGTGGATTCCAATGAGACGTTCGTAACTGAGGTCCTTATGGAGACCATGCCTCAGTGGGTCAGAGCCTTGGGGGTATGAGAGGGACCACACAATATTAGGCAAGTGGGTTTAATGTTATGGCTCACTGGTGTATATATGAAGAATGTAAGCATATTTGCTGTTCTGACCTGTGCCTTCAACAAAGGATCTACAGTGGCACTGTGTGTGTGCTACTGACTATAAAAGTGCTTTGTGAATACGTGAGACATTTAAAATATGTACTGCCATTCTACACGTTCCAGTTCAGTATGACATGGCATGCAGTGCACCTAGCTCTTCTCGTTTCATTCACTTTGGTTTAGGCACAGCGAAGCATACAAGGTTTTTTTTTAACACATACACTATTATTATCAGGCCATAGCTTGCAGGATCTGACGGCAATCACAGTCCACTTGAGATTGAGATTGAGATTGGGATTGAGATTGGACCAGGGCCACTATTCTCAGCATGAAAAGATTGATCAAGAAATCACTCTGACAGTTTGATGAGTGCTGGATGGACAGGCGTCTCTGACAGCACCCCACCTGTCAAGAGAGTATAAATTGCACACCCAACCAATGATCACCTTTTAATAGAGAGCGCGTAAAACCAAGGATGAAGGTGCAGCAAGCAGGTAGAAATGAAGGTCAGTGAAAATGTTTCAAAGCAGAGAGCCCTGACACAACAGCTCGTTTTCCACTGTCAACCAGCAACCCAGTCCAAACTGTCAACTGTAGATGCCGAGTTCAACAATGAACCGTCCTTACAAAGTGATAGTGCAGAGGCACATGCTCCTTTTTGTACAGGATATCAATTTATATCAACTCTAAGTCCTTTATACTGACTGAATATTAGGCTGCCTATATTTTATACTTTACATTCGACATATTTTATATATTTTAGTTTTAGAGGTGACTGCACTTTGTAGTTCTGTAGTTCCACATCGGTGCCATTTGTTTTTCTGTGCACTATGCTAGTCCGCTTTATTCTGTTCTGTAATGGCCAGGACCCCTACAAGACCAGCACAGAGTGCTGCTGGAGTTTTACTGCTTGACAGAAAATAGTGTGCCTGTCAAAAATGTTCAGCCACCAGCATCTTGTAAACACAAACAGAGCGTAGCAACAGAGAAGCTGATGTCTCTGACTTTACAAAAAGGTGAAGATCTCTAACAAAGTGGGCGGTGAGTGAACAGTGGTTTAAAACTCCAGCAGCACTGCACTAACACATCGCCACACTGAAGAGCTCACTGAATACTCAAAGAGTATCTGATCTGATAGCTGGTCCTGTGGGGGACCTGAGCACTTCAACAAGGACTAACACAATATGCAACTCGTTTTATGGTCTATGATTTGTGGTTAAGGCCAAAGCAAGGGAATTTGGGGTGTGCATTAGACTATTGGAATGATATTCAGTATATTCAAGTAAAACACTTTTACGGGGACTGGAAGATATGTGAGGGCATAGATTGGGCTGTTATAATCAATGTTTTCACAATAACATCTCAGAGACATTGAGAGCCTACACAAAAATATGAACTGGCAATGGAATGACCTATTTCTAATACTTACATTTTTTTAATTCCAATGAAATTCAGCCTAATTCTACCCGTTCTAATACATCCTACAATAATTACACAGAGACGGAATTCAGAGCTAAAACAGCCGACCTCTCCAGCACAAATGAGTCAGATTCTTTTTCAGTAAATAGTGTGTCCGTAATGTACAAACAACACAATCTGGTCATGTAACCAATATATTAGGCCCCATTTAGTGACCATTATTTGTCAATAACATCAATCTTGTCTGAGGATGTCTTTTGACTGCTTTAAGTAGGTAAATCCAGGACATGAAGACTGTATTTTCCAATTCCTTCACCATTTTTAATACCACAGTCTCCTTGAATATCGTCACACCGCACAACCCTATCAACAATAAACTTATCTCACAGAATATAACAATTATGACCTCACACCAGACACAAATATACACTGACCAAAATCATTTTGCTCGACAGTGACTTACGACAAGAGAAGCAAGAGATGGCAAAACATAAATGCCGTCCCCATTTACATCACAACAGATACAATGCCAGTTCTGCCAATTAAGAGTTCAAAGTCATTTAAAAAATGCTGCACCCAAGATATACAGTGCCATGTGCGAGCTAATTACCGTTATCAGCAGAATTCCAAAAACTACCGACATATTTTCTATCCATATCGCACGTCCCTGGTGTGAACATACATATATTAATTCATTAATTCATTAAGCTGAATGCCTAACTGACTTTTGATAAATTCATAAATAGAATAATCACTTCTAATCACATATGTCCTGGAGCTCATTTGGCTCTACAGCTCCATAAGCACACTTTCTTGCCCCAAGGCATATTTTATACTCGCCATGCTTTTTAAATAATGCACATCATCATTTAGTGGATGGAGATTTCCTGCCTTGCTTTACTCCTTAAGCATTCTGCAGGCACAGAGGCATGTTGTCCTGAGTTCATCATCTCATTTCCAATAGGCAGGATTGATGGAGATGACCGGATGAAAATAAAATGAAATGAAATTCGTAGATCAAAATGCAAATCCATTTCCCATGTGGCTGTCATCGAGCTCATTCGGCGATGTTAGCAAAATTGAAAAGTACGTACAGTATATCTATCAAATTAGACGTCGTACAATACCTTATTATGGTTTCATAAAAAATATTGGAAACTATTGTGAACCGGACAGCCTGAAAAAAAAACTGCATTGATCTATTGTCTATTATTATCTATAATTATTTACATTATCTAGCCGTTCTCTGTGATTGCAAAGAACATAAAAATCCAGGCACTTCATAGCTATGGGATTTATAGCTGACTATCTTAACAAACATAAACCCTGCTGTGTACATATATCAAAGCAAACAGAGATTGACGGGTAATCCACAGCTGGATTTTGGAAGCAGAAGCTGTTAAAGGCGGATTTTGAGTACGCTAATCCCAGTGGTAAACACAGCGTGCCATCTCACTTCACATTACAGCAAACTTGGTCCTACTAACATTTCCTATGTGCAAATGATGCTGGGAGTCACTACACTGGCAGATAAAGACAAATTCCTAGCCAAGCTCCAAAACAATACTAATAACAGAAATAGTATATTTATTTGTAAAAGTGACCCTGAAGAAATCTTTTTATAAAAACAAAACACCTTTATTGATACCTCATGGAAAAACCATTGGCATTAAGAATGCCAAAAAAGGCCTCTGTTTTGGTGCGGGTAGCAAGTTAGCTATGATGTAGCTTTAGCTGACATCCTGTGGGTTAACCATCTTGAGTGCTAAGATTATAATGATTATACCAGTTTGGTATTACCAGTTAGGCTCAAACAGTAAACTCATTGACATTTGCTAACAACAACATTGCCATAACCTGGCATTACAACCGGTCCCACCAGAGCGCAGTAACTCCCTTCATCATTTAAGTTATTAGATGACGAGGCGATTCCAATAACGTACCGGCGAGGACTCGTTATCTTAAAGGGCAGAACGGTGGTTTGGTGGGTAGCACCGGTGACTCACAGCAAGAAGGTCCCGGGTTCAATCCCAGGGTGGAGTCTGCATGTCCTCCCCGTGTCTGTGTGAGTTCACTCAGGGTACTCCAGTTTCCTCCCAAAGCCCAAAATATATGCGTGTTGGGTTAATTGGTGTCTCTACAGTGGCATTTTGTGTATGACTGTGTGTGTGCCCTATGATGGATTGGTGTTCCATCTAGGATTGTCCCTGCCTTTGCACCCAGAGTTGTTGGGTGGGCAGCGGCTAGCCCATGACCCCGTGTGGATTAAGTGGATGAGAATGAATTAATGAATTTAAATGTTATTACTAATTTTAATTATATTATTTATTTACATTGTATTATTTACTTAACTTGACTATTAACTTAATTATTTCAATTAACATCTAGGCCACCCAAGGAATATAGATCCCTTTTTAAGTCTTGGTCCTCCCAAGGTTTCTTCCTTCTATATTCAGGGAGTTTTTCCTTCCCACTGTTGCTTGCTCAATTTGGGATTGGCCTTTTAAGATAATATAATATTGTAAAGCTGCTTTGAGACAATGCACCACTGTAAAAAGCGTCATAGAAATAAATTTGACCTTGGCATTCTAGAATTTACAAAATTATTCAAATCGATGTGTCTTATTAGCAGGTGTAACACTAAAAAAGTGTTTATGATTCTACAGTTGCTTAAAGTCATGGGCAGATTTTTGGCTGCAGTTACTGCCAAGCCAGTCTAAAGACTGAGCTTGTGTGTCATGCCTATTATATGCCTGGCATTATTTGAGGAATGGTACAGCCCATGCGCCCCTCTCATCTGACTTATGGTTCTAGTCATCCAAATGAAGAGGCATTTGCGCCTGTGAATACATCACTGTCACTGACTACTTGTCACGACCTTCTTTTGTCATGCTTTATCAGGTCATCTTTTAACTTAAGTGTATTATGGATGAGGGGATGTATTATACATCAGCATGTGTTCTTTTTCTGCTTCCATTCGTTTGTAGTGCATCAGAGCCAGAACACACATGGAATGGAATGGAACATGCATATGTACTCCAGGTTTAAGGTACAGGTAGTGCCTGTATTGTGAGAAAGATACCGTATATACTGCGTGGAGTTTGCGTGTCCTCAGTGTGTCATTTAGTGACCATCTGATCAACATCATTTACGCTCACATGCTGGTTTTTTTTTTTTTTTACGAAAATACCCCTTATATTTCAATTAAAGTAGCATAAAATGACTCCGGTCAATAGCCTGTTTCACTGTGTCTCTATACAGATAAATGTATTATTAGTGATCTAGTGGTCTAGTTTTTATTCATGCTATTTCCATGCACACTTCAGTCAAGTGATAAAGGCAGTAAAAATTACCTGATGACCTGTTCTGAAGTCAGGAATGCAAGAAATGAACGCTTTCAAACACACCATACATCTGTTTTGCCTTCTACATTTTGCCTTTCTAAAATAGAGATATGTCATTATTATCTGTCATGTGCGGTTATACTGGAGCAAATGTTCCATCGCTGCAGCCTTTGTGCAGCTGCGTGATGGCTGTATACCAGTTGCGTGTGTGATGGACTCCTTTGTTCTGTGAGAGTCTGCTCTTTACTAAACCTGCTATCAAAGTGAAGCCAAACCATTTCTCGTCACTCAAAGAGTGTTTTGTTGCAAGTTCTCTATATTCGAGACGTTCCTGTCACTGCGTTAACTTCTACAAAGCCAATGTGCCAGAAAGCTCTTATTTATGTACAAACTAATTCAAAGGCACAGCAACATACTGCGGAAGCACAGGCATGTGACAACTTAAAATCATGCTCCGAGTTCTCCTTCAGCCTCGCTAAGCTCAGCCAAAAATAGCATCCTGAAGCACGCACAACATCTAAGAGCTTACTACTTTGATGATGTGATACCCTGAAAATTAATAGAGAAGCAAGCCACCATCTCACACTCCAATAAAAGAATAGGCAAGGGAATATACTGTGAATTGGATTTTTTTTTTTCCCGCTCAGTCTCTGTCTGACGCATAAAAAAGGATGATGGTGCTCTCTATATTAAATGCAACAATCCTGTGTGGTTCATTTGGAATGTCTTCATGTCTGGCGTGTTTACTTATTTACCAAAATCATCTGAGTGAGCACGCACTGGGTGAGAAATCTCATTTTCTGGCAGCATCTCAACATGAAGAGGAGGGCCTGGCTTCCTGAGCTGCAGGACCGTGGGGAATTGAGTTCTAGGCCAAGAACAAAGCCCGAACGTCAGAACGCTCCCTTTCAATTACAACCTGAGAAAACCTGTTGAATCGGGGACTTCCACAGGAAAACTGCGATTACTCGGCAGCAAACATTTCTCCACAATATAAGAGTATTAGCCTCTGGTGGAAAGTGGTGCTGATCCAGAGATCAAGTGAGCCTGGGACAGACTAGATTTAAAAGAAATATGTAAATCAGGTCAGGAGTTAATTCATTAGGTTTGTTTTTGTATATTTATATTTGTAGCATTTAGCAGACGCCCTTATCCAGAGCGACTTACAACTCCTACAGTCTTACAATCCAAGCAATGGTGGGTTAAGGGCCTTGCTTATGGACCCAACTGTTGCAGCATGGCAGAGGTGAGATGTGAACCCTGAACCATCAGGGTCCAGTAGCTTAACCGCTAGGCTACCGCAGTCCATCCTCCCCTTTGTAGCAATTGCATAGCCCACATACTGTACAACACTTTGTCAACAACTGGACCCAAAATCATCACACAAATCATAACGCTCTTTTACACTGAACTACCTGCTAGAGCACAAAAAGATTTTTTTTGCGCTCTAGCATATATTAGCCTGTTCCCTTCCAAAAAAGTGGTTTCTTGACTGCTGCCCTTCCAAAGAGATCACTGCCGAGCAAGCTTCTTTACATTGTAGAAGGGTCAACTTAATGTATATATGTAATTATTATACTATTGCTAAATCAATGGTGTATCTGTGTACAGAGAAACATTACTGAACGCCAATCACTCAGATTCATCTAAAAAATGTGTGTGGCCATTAAGAAGACGCTCTTTCAATGTTCAAGCAAACAGCTGGCATATCTGGACCTGAAACTCACCTATTCACTCATTTCAAAGGAATGAAGGCAAGCAGTGGACATAACATCCACAACAGAAACTCAGTCATCCACACCAGTGGAGAGACACTCAACCATGATGCCTTGAATACTCTGACTGAGTGCTCAGATCATCATCATCTAGCCATTTCAGCTCATTAAATTGTCACGCCATGGGTTCATGGAAAATTGCACTTGAGCTGACGCTTCAGATAGATACATAACCATTTTCAAGCTTGCCTTTATTAGAGCCATTAAAAAGATTTTCCATTTCTGGAAATCCTTCAGAGATCTATGAGCAATCTCGGATTCTCGAAAAACAATGACCTATCTTAGATCTTGATGATCTCAACCAACAGCTGTGGGAAAGTCAAAAAAGCAATGCAGGCCAAACATTCCATCTCCAAACTATGGTCAACGATGACCAATTAATACCATTCAAAGCACGAATATTGTTTACTCTAAGCAGGTCTTGCTTTACATACACAGATCAGATTCTCCTGACCATCCTCAGGTGTTACTCGTGTGCACAGTGTCCGATATTAGATGCCCCTGACCACTCTGAGATGTTTTCATGAGCACAGTGACAAATATTATATGCTCCTGACCAATCTCAGACCAATCTCAGATGTTCCTGACAGATATAAGATGCTCATGAGTGCACAGACCAATCTCAGATGTTCATGATCAACCTGTGAAGATCTTGATCTAAACGCTGATCATACGAAGACCACCACACAGCCAGCCATGTCTGGGTGACAGCAGAACTGGCCAGAAAGTAACTCTGGGAATCAAACCGTCACTGCAGTGTCATGAAAAAACGGAATCTTCAGAGGCAATTCTTTCATCTCAAAACTATGTCATTTATATAGTTTATTCGTTTTTTTCCTATATTTTTGCTGCCTGGTTCAATTTTGTTTCCAGCGAATAAAACTGCCAGTACAGAGATTTTCACCAGTTCTTACAAGAGTTGAACATTTTTCCTTTGAGTAAATGTTAAATTAGGAGACCTATTCAATTACACATTACAAATTATTTACTTAATTATAGTTTATTGTTAATTATTCATCATGAGCTCAACATCATGTCAAGCCTAAACATTTTACAAGCCAGTAAAATGGCTCTTAGATTCCGAGGAGGAAGAAGTACAAGAGGGGGCTAGAAGGAATGTAATGGAAAAACACCACCTATTCTAACAACAAAAAAAAACACTTTATATAACATTATACACAATCTAAAAATTCATTTACTGTCACCCGAATGACCTGTGCAAAAAAAAATCACGTTTGGTGTTTAATAGCATGTATAACTCATGCATCAACTGTGCCGTATATTATTCTTTCTATAGTATTACCTCTTATTATTGGTTTTTAATTAAAATAGTTTTTGTTTATTTGGCTTCTTTAACATGTATCTGCATCTTTAACATCGGCATCAGTGGCCATCTTAGCAACACACACATGGTTATATCAATACACAAGCCTATCTTAAGACTAGTAATATATATAAACACACACACACACACAAGTCAATGCCAATTTAGAGTAAGCAATTAACCTAACACACATGTCCTTGGACTGTGGGAGGAAACCGGAGTACCTGGAGTAAACCCACACAGACACGGGGAGGACATGCAGACTCCACACAGAAAAGACCCAGACCGCTCCACCCTGGGATTGAACCCAGGACCTTCTTGCTGTGACGAGCGGTTCTGCTTTAGACACAATCTAGAACATATATTTTACAGATATTATGGAAGACAGGCACAATGGCCAATCTCATTATTATTTTTTAATATGATGGCTGGTCTAATGAACAGATTTACTGGACTGGAATAATGACCAATCTGAGCTGTTCGACTCCAGTTCAAATGTACTGTAATACACAAGCATAACAAAACTGGCCCTGGATATTATTTCTAACATCACAGCAAAACAAAGTTTGATCACGGCAGCATTGTTCATTTAATTTTCTGTGAGCAAACAGACAATATTTATTTTCCCCATTCTCTTCTCTCCACCAATCGCTTGCTTTCTCTAAAACACTACTGATAATAGTAAATAAAACTGAGTTTGTAAACAAACATACTCCACAACTGCAGGTGTTTATGATATTCAAAGCATTGCCATAAGCACAGACGTTCTTGACTAAGATTCAGATTTATGGGGGTACATTGACCAGTCTATGATATTCTTAACGAGTCATGAGTAAAATGATCAGATGTTCTAGATCAGTCAGAGTGGTACCTGAGCATGCTTACGGATGTTCTTACCAACGATGTTCTAGAGGTTCAAATAAACAACTGAGATGTTTTCCATGAACAGGTCTTAAGGTATGCTCGATAATTCAGGTAAGCGAATCACTGAAAGTGAAATCAGTTCATCTGGATTTTCATATGAGAAATTACTGCATGTGTTATTCTATGTCAATTCTTCGGTCTCCAACAGTCTGAGACTGAAGAGGTCCCGTATTTTCCATGACCACACTAGCCAACGTCAGAGGAGTCTCACCAATGCCAGACGTTCTCAATTAGCAAACTGACTAATTTGGGATGTTCTCCATGAACGTACTGGTCAATGTTGGTTGAACATCAGTACCTACATCCAGTACCTTAACCGCTAGGCTACCAACAGTTCCAACTGTGTCTGGCCTATTGGAGTCCAAGGAGCCACGCCTCTAATGGATTTATACCCTGAATATGTGCTAGCTAGCTAGATGCTAAGTATTCCAGATTTTGTAGCAAACCATACTGAGCGTTTTCGTTTGGGACATACTGGTTATTGCGTTGTGTGTTTTCTTGGACTCTGATCCTGCCGTACTCCCTCCGTACTCTGTTTGCCGTTTTGCCCATTTACGGATTAGCCTGCTGATTTTGCTCTGTTTATCTGTTTTAATAAATACCTGTGTGCTTCCTACACCTGCCTTGTGTCTGTTTACACACCGGACAAAACAGCAGGATGTATGATTGTGGCATGTGCAGTTGCATTAGATGGTGTAATAATAATAAATAGACTAAATGGGACGTTGACAAACTTTACTAAGCATATTGTGATATTTTTGCATTATGATCTGTCATTACCAGTCTCTCATGTGTTCACCATGAGTGGATTGGCTATTGGAAGTCGCTCCTGACCAATTGTAATATTTAATGAGCACACTGACCAATCCAGGCAATTCTTGACCGATTTTCTGGACCCATCTATGATGCCCTACACAAACTGACAGTTTGAAAGCTTTCTGATCAGTCTCAGATCAGTTCCTAGTCACCCTGAGCCATGGTTTCTTTGACTTAAGTGGAAGTTATATAGATGCATGTAACTGTTGTTCTTGCAGTCACTAAGTGTGTGGGAGGGGTAGTGGGCAAGAATGCAGCTCAAGCATGGGATGTGTGGTCGCTTATTGTGCGTGGGAGACTGAGCTGTTAGTTTGGATTCCTACACAGCACCACTGAACTGAAATGTAAAATGATTTTAGAAGTCGAAGGACGGAAACCCAGTTAGTTGTTAATCGTGTTAAGCTTACTTTGGAACAAATCAGTTTCCTCTTTCCGCAATTCCAGTTCTGTTTGGCAATGTTATGGATCTCCTGTCAGATGTCAGCGAGATGGATGATTAAGTGAATGTTTGTTGTTCCGATTTAAAGCAAGCCATCTGTTTGTCAGTCACAGATGCTGGGTTCACACTGGGGGAGTAATGGCGCCATCGCTCCGTGGTCAGTATGGTCAGTATGCGCTTTATGCTATGTTCATCACCCAGACACCTTTACAGCTGCTTCCAAGCGAGCTACCATGAGTCTTCATTTAAGGGCTGAGGGCATTTCATTAGCCTCAGTCACCTCTCATTATTTCCCAATACCACACTGGCAGTAAATCAGGTATCCAGGCCAGACAGCGGTGCCAGATTCTATTGAGACGCTTATGGGGACGCTTCAATTAAACTGACACCAAATCAATGCCATTCTCGCCAGTCAATGCAACCACCACATTATCAAACAACAAAGTAAAGTTTTTCTCAACACTAGACTATAGACCATTTACCTTCCCATGGGTTCTGGTGGTCACGCAACCCAATATTCTTTCTCACAATAGATTTTCTCATCGCTTTAGTTAAGATGACCTGCTTTATTGAGTCCACATGTAATTACTAGCAGTTACTCACTGGCTGGATCAACAGGAGATTGGAGCTAAAGAATTCATCTCCATGGGAACTAAAAGCCTTAAGTCATTATTTACCATCTGCTTGTAATTCTATTCATCTTAAATTAGCCAATTTATTCAGACAGTCCTACCAATATGCTACTGAAGCTGGGCACTATAAGGGGAATGTGACAAGGCAGGGGCGAATAATTCACAAGCAGGTTTAATTTTAACAAAGACATATTGAAATATTTTCTGTGTTGTTCTTACTCTTATAATGAATAACAACCAATTATTCACAACACATTTAATATAATTCAGTTTATAAATGAAATGTGTTCCTTTTTAAAGACAGTTTGTACAATATTGCGCACTGCACGGGCTAAATGTCTTAGATCATTAGTGAAAATGCTTCTATTTCAGATTTAATACAATGTTCTCCAGTGGAACTCATAGAATCACCATAACAATATAAGTGAAAAAGAAAAAATACATCTGTTTTATAGCTCATTTGTATTTAATTTGTTCCTCTTTGGCTGTAACAAAAGTGTGCACTGGAGTTGGCATGGACTTCACAACTCGTGCAAATTCCTGTGCTTGATTTCACAATACAGCCAAAGTCACATGCAGATTGGCTGTGTTCCTTGTGGTTGTTTCCAGACCATGACTTTGTTTCTAAAACCCCTGCCCAGCAATGTGAGGTACCATAACCCACACAAACCTGACCAGGAGACAGCAGGGTTAAAATGTACAAAAAAACAACTGGTGGTGTTTTATCTCTGGTTCCACCATACAGCACTACACTTCATGCATGAGTCTCTGGCAGTACCTGGGATCTCCATCAGCAACAAAATGCTTCACCCCAAGGCCCTTCTTCCCTGGTTACTTCATCTGAAGGAGTGGTCAGCCATAGGAATGGTCCAGGTTGTTCTAAGCTTCTTCCATTTAAAATTATGAAGGCCACCATAAAGGAAGCTTTTTGGAACATTGAGTGCAGCTTATATGCGTGGCCTTATCCACACAATCCTGTCTCTGAGCTCTACAAGCAGTCCTTTGTTCCTCATGGCTTGGTTATGTTGCCAGGTGTGTTCCTCTTACAAATCATGCCCAATCACAGGTGGACTCCAAGCAAGGTTTCGAAACATCTAAAAGATGATCAAGAGAAATGGGAGGCACCCAGAGCTTAAAGGCATGCTAAGTGTATTTGGGCTATGGTAGCCTAGCAGTTAAAGTGTTGGACTATGGACCAGAAGTTCCAGTGTTCAAATCCCGCTTTTGGCCAATCCCAAATCTGGCTTTTTGGCCACTCCCGTGCCAAGATGCCACTTTTGGGTCCTTAACCCACAATTGCTGGGATTGTAAGGTTGTATGTATTGTCTAGTGTTATATATTTAGATTTTATTCTTCTTTTTCCACTTTTGTCTTAGTACAGGCTGCACTACTAACACTTTGCAGCGTTAACCTACGGATTTCCTCATTGTGGGACTAATAAAGGATGATCTTATCCTATCTTGCACAGGAGATTCCTTGCATTTCACATCGGGACTGGTCTTTTCTGCTATTACACTACCATAAGCACTTTAATGGCAATCCCATTAAATGTGCAACACTTCAATACAAGGACGCATCAATTCATAGTCATAAGGCAGCTCAGCGCAGCATTTACATAACACAGAACATCACTGGAGCAAAGTCGTCATCCATCAAGGACATTTACCAAACACTGTCGCAGCGAGGCTCTCAGCTCGATCAAAGTCTTCAGTCACAGGCTGCTGAAAATTAGGACACAAAACCGTGCACTGCTGAGAGACATTTTTCGAAGCAAAGATCAAACAACTCCACTCCGGCTTTCGATCCAGATATTTATCCTGTCATTGCAGCAGCTCTGAAGAAGAAGCGCACAGGAACGTAATGGATGCTAAGAGATATTGCACTTCGCATTCAAACCAAATCTCTGTCATTATGTGGAGAACCAAAATCTGTAACCGAGAGGAAGGAAGGATCCCTTTACTCTGAGCTACCCTGTCCGGAATGGTTCAGTTAAGAATGCTGACGTTGCTCCTTGTGCCACCAGTTAGCACTATGTAAATAGCATCGGGACAATTCACCGTCAGCAACATCAGCATTGTCTTCACATTACTGCGTGGTCAGTCATTTAAAAATACATGTAAACGTCCAGGTCAGGGTCACGGTGGGTTTTAAATTTACAAAGCAACAGACAGTCTGAATAGATGACAGTCTATAGAGTGGTGCTTGGAAGAGTGTACACTTTTTAGTAAGTTTGTAATTTATGCACAAATTAGCCTTTAACCATCATGATTTTTAAAAGGTCTAGACAAAAATCTTAACCGTGGTCATTTATTTGTTGAGGGAACTAATTCTAATTTTAACATTTCCAGTAATTGATCCAGTCCTGAGGAATTTTAGCTTAGTTCTCCTTATAGGACCTTATTGGACAGCTTCAGCTCTGTGATGTTGAGCTCTGACATGCTAACACATGTTCAGTAATGTCCTCGTTTCAGTAACGCGAGCCACGTGAGTCTGTCCACTGTATGGGGCGTTAGCATTACAGTAAGTAACTGAACGGAAATTGGGTCGAAATGTATTTGGAAAGAGGCTGTGTTTTCTGTCACAGCACAAATCATATCAGTCAAAAAAGTGGAGCATAATAAAATCAGACAGGCCCATGAACTGATGGGAAATGCATAAAAAATCTGACCTGTCATACCATAAATGATGTCCCAGTCACAATATGGGGAATAATGAGAGGAGACTGAGGCTAATGAAACGCCCTCAGCCCTTAAATGAAGATGTACAGTGGCTCTCTCATCTGAAGCAGCTGTAAAGGTGTCTGGGTGATGAATGCAGCAGAACTGCACACTGACCATAGAAAGATGGACCCATTACTCTCAGTGCATAAACCCAGAGCCTGTGACTGACAAGCGGACAGACTGCTTTAAATCTGAACACCTCACATGCGGACCGTGCGCAGCTCATTTTGGAGGCAGCTACTACTGGTTCAGTTCCAGCCATAGTCCTTAAAAAGCACCCTGATTATATTCACCACTCCATAGGCATCATTTGTCAAACTTTAGTTACGAAACGGATAAATAATGAAGGCTGAGTTGAACTGACATGTTTTATTTGCTTTCTTGTTCATGTTTTAAGTACATGATTACAGCCTCATCTGCTGCTTAATATGTTTTTTTTTAAAGTTAGGACATGCTTCACCTGGCGACATGCAGTCTTTTTATTTATTATGCCATCTAAAGCCTAACTTAAAGTACATTTTTCGATTCTTATTTCCATTCATTATCTTCTGTTTAATCCACACAGGATCGCGGGCCAGCCGGTGCCCACCTGACAACTCTGGTTGCTAGGGCAGGAACAACCCTGGACGGGGCGTCAATTCATCATAGTGCTCACACACACAGAGTCACATGCTAAGAGCCACTTTAGAAACAGCCATTAACCTAACACACAAGTCTTTGGACTGTGGGAGGAAACCGGAGTACCAGGAGTAAACCCACGCAGACACAGGGAGGACATGCAGACTCTACAGAGAAAGAACCCAGGCAGCTCCACCCTGAACCTTGGACCTTCTTGCAGTGAGGCAGCGGTGCTACCCACCGAGCCCCCGTGCTGCCGAATTGATATTTTTCAGTTATTTTTACTTTTTAAGCTCCAGACGACGAGTTTAGTCGTACATGATCCGAAATCATTATACACCCCACCTCCGCCCCCAATCCCAGTCACATTATGAATCAAAATATGCATTATCCCTATGACGCTGGACATATGGAACAACCCTCGTATATGTCACCATTATATTTTAAGGAATATAAGCTCACAGAAACATGAAGCTAGCACGGTAAGTCCTAAGTTCATTTCCCGCCCACACAGCCATGCTGGCATTTCGTGGATCTGAAAGAATATGTATAACAGTAAAGGCAGCCAGCTCACATTCATCACAGCTTCAAAAGGCAACAGTGGTCATACGGTCAAGCGGTCTGTTGGCTATTTTGTCAGCGATATGGTTAAACTGTACTTCAGAGTTCATACATTCACACCAGTGTATATGTCATGATGATTTTTTTCCGACTGCAAAAACAGAAGAGCGAAGAGCAAGAAAATGCCGCAAGTTACATTGCAGTACTGCTTCTATTTAGGTACAACAGCTATATAGTATGTACAATAATACAGTGTTACATAAAAAACAGACCCTCAGAGGGTCACAGCTTATAAGATATAATGTGGGTGGTGGATGAGCACAACGGGGGCTCTATACTATCTACTGTATTGAAGCGTACAACTTCCTTTGAACTACCTAGTCAAACCAAATATGTCAAAGTATTTGTTAACAATAAACACTAATAAATTGCTTTATTATCCTTTATATGCAGGTATGAGCAGTGTAATGACCACATTATGTTCTGTGATGTAGGTTGTTTTAGACATGATGGTCACATAGCACACTTTATGCTTTAGAAATGTAAATATAAAGGGTATTTCCACAAGAAAACTGTGTGCTCACGATACAAAACTGTATCAGATACAGCCCTAAAAATACGAGTGGAATACCACTATCTACACAACCAAATGAATATACAACACCATTGTCCTTCAGTTACAAGCACACATTAAAGGCTGCACACAACCAGGAGGAAATGAATCTACTATTTCAAATGCTTGCTAATCGAACTATATCTAGAATCCGCAAAGAGACGAGACTAAACAAGCTAATAAATAAAATAGGTGGACTTTTACTTTTGACATGAAATTCATATTTACAAATCAGCAATACTTCAAGAAAACAAAAAAACGAAATTAAAAACCTGTACAGAGTATGTCTGACTATACTTTACTTCAAATACTTAATACTTAAGTGATACCTAATACTTAAGTGATACTTATACTTGGCAGGGCCTTACAGTTGTAGGCCATCTGCCTCAAGGGTTGAAATGTGTATTCTGTGTATTCTGCACAGTGTTTAATGTAGCTCAAGCATTCTCCGCTGATCTCTTTCATAGGTGATGCGTTTGCATGAAATGATCGAACCATTACCTCAGGCTGCTGGCCTGCAACTTTATGATTTTCTGTGCTGCAATGTCACCACGCTATTGGCTGATTAGACTGGCTTAACAAGAGGTCTTAAAGTGCTTGGTGAGGGTATAATTCAGATCAAATGTGATTCCTGTGTGTGTGTGAGAGAGAGAGAGAGAGAGAGAGAGAGAGAGAGAGAGAGAGAGAGAGAGAGAGAGAGAGAGAGAG
>JAUZST010003583.1:0-17037 GCA_034779995.1 Parotocinclus haroldoi | reverse complement strand
GTGTGTGTGTGTGTGTGTGTGTGTGTGTGTGTGTGTGTGTGTGTGTGTGTGTGTGTGTGTGTGTGTGTGTGTGGGCGAGTGCGCGTGCTCCATGCCTCTGGAGATGCCTGATGCGTGACATACCCACAATGCTGCTCAAAAGGAACACTTCTGTGGCACACTATAAAGAATGAAAAAATAAAAGCTTTTTATTATTCAGACTTTTAAAGTGGATACTTTAATTAAATTGGGTTTATTTAATGGCCATCTCCATGCGCAGTGCATCAGATTCAATTTCAGGAATTATAATGCTGTCACATGCCCCCACTCCATCGTTTGCATATTTTGTATTTCTCTAACCCATATAGAATTCCTACCATATCCAGTGCCATTTAAACCCCTTGTCTTAAGTGACTTTCAGAGTTTGTGTATTTTTCCACGCTTGAGCCTTTCACCTAATCTCTGTTTGTTCGCTATCCGCTATCTATTTCTCTTTTGGCCAAAAAAATCTGCATTTCAAATCTGTATTTAAGTTTCTACAGAATGCATGTCGAAGGAATTGTTTTTGAAATAAGATTTACTTTTTTAATTATAACGACGCTGTTTTTGCAGTCACTAGATCGCATAGGTTAGATCGCAAGTACATCAAGATTCAGTGTGCAATTCCTCAACAAGCTGAACTGCCAGAGGTGATAGCGACAAGGAAAAGATGCCTGAAATGCATAAGGAAGAGACCTTGAGAGATGGCAGGCTTAAAGGGAAATTATAAAGGATTAAGTGTTCTGCATAAAGTATGCAATGTTCAGTTTAGCATGAGGTGTCTAGAGTATAGAGTTTAGCCTGTAATAGTCTTAAGTTTATTTATTTTTTGTTTACCCGTATCTTTATTACCTATTTGCTACTGTCGTGTTTAGCATTTTATTGTTATTGTATGTCAATTTAAAATCCTAATAAAATGTATATACTACAATACACAAAGCAATATGGGGTGAAATATACTGGTGACATCACTGGAGGTTCCTGTGACAGCAGTTCCTGTTTATTCCAGTGCCCGTGTCCTCGGTTTTTGGTATTTGTGTCACTTAAATTTTTGCACTGTGTCTAGTCATGTTGTTATCTTTATATAATACATTTTACTAACTTTTGTCCTTCGTGTTCTGTGTCTAAATAAACAAACTAGCGCATGGATGTGCTAATTAGCAGCTAGTGTACATGCTATCCTGGCATGTGGCTTAACTCCTCTCATCTTTTATTTTGAGAATTGGGGCTGTAAACCTATTCCTAACACTGTTTAATTACACGTTACAATTAACATTACATTGTGGGCCGAGGTGAAACAGCAGTTAATGACTGTGGCTCAGAAGGTCCATTCAGATCTCTGTTAAGCTACCCCTTTGGGTCACTGAGCGAGGCACAGTTAACCTACAATAGCTGGATGAGAGCATCTGCCAAAGGTACAGTACATATGAATGTTAACCACTTCACTTATTCTTGACATCATAACGTTTTAGTGTTTCAGCTCTGCCATGCACAGCTTTGTTAAAATCGGTAACTTCACAATTGTCTAAAAGACAAAAAATTGTAGATGACACGCTCACTTCAATATTTTTGGTCCAAAGAACTACCGCTCATTGGATATTTTTATTGTTTGTTTTTTTTTCCAGTAGATCAGAGGTTTCTGAAGTACTCAAACCAGCCCACCTAACACCAGCTATGTCTAATTTAATTCACCAATCAAATGAGTCAACCAAATCAACTTTCTTCCCCATTTTGATGCACTTGATGAATTCTGATTAACTTAAGCAGGTCATCTTGACCATGTCTCCAAACCTAAATGCACCGGGTCGGTACCATGGGATTGGCTGATTAGATATTTGGACAACAAACAAACACACACATAACCCTAATAAGGTTGCAGAATTGAGAATAGCCAAATATCTGATATCTAATATTTCTTCTTTTAAAAAAAAAAATCCTTGTTTTCTTAAGCGCTAAGCTTCTTTCTGTCTCTCATTTCCTATATTTCTGTTTCTAAAATTATATTCATTAACTTCTTTGTCCTTTTTTTTAACATTCGGCTCATGCACTGCAGCAGTTATGTGTCATTTCGACTTTAAACCCTGTTAGACAGAGAATGAGAGGCACACAGGGCACCTCATAATTGCTGGGCTGAAAGTAGCTCAACCGTAATTGCTGCTCACTGGAATAACTACTTAAGGACACATATAGTCAGTTCAGACTGAGTGATTGAGGCATTTATTCAGTTGCTTAGCTTGGTTTTGGTCCATCATTCATTTTCAGTGATCTTAAGCCTGAGACTGAGATTTTTTTAACTTTGTTTTGGCTGACATGACTTTTCTTATTGTTACTAATTTAAAGGACTATTAACTGGCAGACAAAGAAATACAACTCAAATGTGCATGTGGGAGGTTACGATTGTTACTTAAAGCCCCCACTTATGTGTTTTCGTTTGTTTTGTTTATTTGCAGGTCCCCTAATCCATGTATGTATTATTGGATTCAATGTGGTCTGAATAAGTGAAAAAAAAAGTTACAACCCAGGGATGTACATGTCTGTCATCCCAATAGCTGTTGTAGTCAGCTCCTCTAGTACTTGATGGAGAACAAAAGTGAGCATGAAATAGGCTGTTGTTTGTCCTCTGATAATGTCAGCAAATCCTTGACTAACATTCGCTGATTTGAATTCCAATTGGCATTCTATTTTGCTAAAATGCAAGGTGATATCGGCCTATTTGCGTTCCTCTTTTATGTCAAGGCAATCGAGCCAGTAGCTGTTTACAGTGCTTTTCTTGTAACCCACCTTTTGCCATCAGAAATGTAGAGTCTCAACATGTTAGAAGATCCTCTAGGTATTGAATTGTTGTACAGTAATATTATCATACTGTAGCATATCTGCAGAATGCAAACAATGATATTCAATTGAAAATCGATTAATCGATAATTTCCTTGTAGAAACTACAGTTCCTACCGTACCTGAAATGTGACAAGTAGAAAGAATGTGGATTTTGCCCACCCAGGGAATGGTGCGCCCTGCCGGAGACCTCTGGGTCCTTAAGGTTATCACATGATGAGTTTCAGTATACCTGGGATTGAGTGTTACAATTTCTGTAACTGTTCAGTTGACAGCTGACTGAAGCAGTCAGTGCTTTGCCAGGGATAGAGTAGCATGTGACATAAATAAGTGCATCTCGTTTGCACAATCGAACAACTTTCTTCGACGTTTTATTTGCTTTTCTGATGATCTTAATGGATAAAATAAAATGAAACGCTTCTTCTTTTAATTTTTTCATATTCATTTTCAATTCTACCCCTAGTTTTTGTGACCAATGTAACTGTTGCCTTTTTTTCGGTTTTTCGGTAAATTCTAAATATAAATCGAGCCATGACAATCTGAGAAGCACCTGTATTACTTAAATTCAGTGATTCTAGGTCGGAGTAAGGCAGTATGTGTGTCTCAGTCCCTGATGGATGAACAACATTTTATTCCTAAGCCCTGGCTGAACTGGAATTGTGGCTGTGGCATGCTAAAGGTCTTTTAGGTGGCCCTGCTTCTGAAATGTTCATTATGAACAGAGCTTTGAGTCAGAATACTGTCTTGCTTCCAGGTACAGACCACACGCATGCATGCACCCACAAGCATTCCTGCACTACCTTCAACTCCACACTCCATTCCACACGCCCCTCCCTCTGTCCCTCCAAATCATTCACTTGTCCAATGGTTCCCAGGTGGGCCCAGGGCTGTTTCCTTGGCAACCAGTTGAGTGGCAGAGATTAGAGGGGGTGCAGATCAGCTCACTGTTTATTTGTTTAGGTCTTTCATACCATGTCGGAGATTAAATCAGGTAAATCTGCGTCTGCTGAGGTCCAAGGCTTGTTTATATTGCTGAAGATGCCTGCCTGCTGCGATGCTTTGTCGCATGTGATGCGGTGTTATTCAGAAACATTACAGACAACAGAAAACTTAATAACCATCAGTTGATACCAAGGTGGCTGTTTACTCTCTGAGGCTGTGATTCATTTGTGTGTGCAATTTGTTTGGATGTGTGTTTCGTTAGCGGGAATCCTGTAGGTGATTTACAAAAAAGTAAGACGCTTAAATGACAAAGGCACACAATCAAGACGGCAGAACTGCAATCACTTTTTTTTTTGCGGTAGCCATGGCACGCTCAGAACTTCAAAACAACTTGGTTGCCAGATTGGCAATAGAATGTTAAAAATAGTGTTTATAATAATAGTAATACTGTTTCCTGTTCACAAATTGGGAGATAAATATTAAACCATTAGATGCTTAGCATGTGGATGACATTTTCATTAAAGCACAGTTTTCATACAATTTTCATCGTAAATAGATGTTGACTGAACATTTTTATATTCACATAAGATTTTTTGCGCTACTGTAATGTAAATATAAAGGGTATTTGCACAAATTGCACAAAGTCATATATATATATATATGAGTTTTGTTTGACAGAAGCAAAAAAATGCTTGATTGTCAGTTGACAGTATTGCAAATCGACGGAATTACAAACAACACGGAAAACCAGCCAGGTGAAACAGAGACTCGATATGTAAATGTGAATTAGTTTATATAACTAAAACTTGAAAAGAATATACAGGTAGTGTGGGGCAAGCAAAGGAATACTACTTACATTTACATACTTTTGTATGTAACTTCTACTGACACATAAATTTATGGAAGCTATTTACCGCTTATTATAAGAAAGTAGAAGAAAGTCATACACACATACACTAGTAACTTCTCTAAACACATCAACCAACTTAAAGTAGTTTCTAGCTAACAAGCAAGCGATCACATGACTAGTAATGCAGTTAGAAATGTACAGACACAAATGACTTCCGCCTCTGTTTGTGGATCACGAGCGTAAATAGCTATCGACGTGACCAGCCAACAGAATTTGATTTCCTTTTATAATTTGTTATAATGTTTACCGCTGCTGTTAAAGCAAATCGTGCGCTAAATAAGTGTAAGGGTCCTTTATGATTGGTTCTCTTACCTGCCTGTTATCTCTGGATTAGTTTTTGTAATGCTTAGTGGCTCATTCATGACACGTTTCATTGCGGGCTTTTATATAGGCCGTAATGTCAACAACTGCATCTCCATGCTGCCCAGTTACCAATCCTGCTATTCACCAGCGATGAGTAACATTTTATGTACTAATAATTAAGTAATTACATACATAACAATAAAGAAAATGGCCAGTTGTGCCGTTTGCTGATACTACACTAAATCACCTGCTGTACTGATTGATTCATTTTTGACTGCTCACTTTATCAAATGCGTTTCCTGGAGTCAGCAAAAAAAGCTTATTACGATTCTTTTTAGTTTATTTCAGTAAGCTTTTTTTTATTACATCTTTTAGTTGCCTTATTCAGCTTAACTCTCATTCTCTAATTCTCACGCCATCTCTTCAGAAGCAGCTGCAAACTGGGACAACAGGAATTAATTCAGTTTGAATCCAGCTTGTCTAGACCATGATAACCCCAATCTGAAAAAAAATACCAGTGCTGTTTATTATTGTTTTTATGGGTGTGCTTTCAAATTGCTTGCAAGAAATATTTTGGTCTGAATCTAACAGCACCTTTTTTAAAGTTAAACGAAGCGCATTAGTAAGTATGAACATTGGTAAGTTTGCCAGTATATGTATTTTTTTTATTATTATTAATTGTACAGCATTATTTTTTTAAGCTTCAATGCAAATGTCATTGTGGAAACCAAATGTCCCCACAGCGATAGAATACAACGACAGACAGATATTACTGTAGTTCTATTAAAATTGGCTTATATATCTTATTGCAGATGGACTCGGCAAAACAGCTTACCTTTCAAATGTCTCTCATCAATAAAATGTGTGTGTATGTGTGTGTGTGTGTGTGTGTGTGTGTGTGTGTGTGCGTGTGAGAATATTGCAACTAGTAAATGCAATGATGAGCCAGCCTTGCTTGTAATCACTTCACTCAATAACTGCACAGTCAGAAGCATATAACAGCTCAGCCCGAATGCAAAACATAAAATGAACGAATTCAGAATAAAAGCAGTGTTTCTTTGGGCAGCTGATTGGCCATTTGCAGGCAGATCATATTGCAGCCAGTTCATTCCCTTACTCTAAGGCTCAGGTGCAGCCTCCTCCTTAATTACGCATTTATAATGCAGACCTTTAACCTGAACTAATGCCTGGTTTTCTGCTGATGACTAGGAGCTGGAGAGAAATGCAACGATCTTAGCCAACAGACATTAAGCCAGAGGTCTATATATAAAACACATCAGAGCCGTGACTACAGCAAGGGAAGATAAGGTAGCTACTGCTGAATGTTTATGAATGTGCAAAAACTAGCTATCTAGTTGGTTTTGAGAAAATTCCTGGATACCTTAAGGTCCTAGCGAAGCATTTCTTAGTTATGTGTACATGTTATATCCAAAATAAAACAAACAAACAATAACTAGGGGGCTGTCGGTATACTAAATGAACGTAATAATGCGTACAATCGTATGCAAATTTTGGCCAAATTATGTGTTGTATATCCAAATGAAATCGCTACAGGAAGCAGACTTAAATATGATATATTCCTGCAAAATGTAATGTACGAAGTTTAACATTCGCATTATGTCAACAGAATGCTGAACAAAAGGCATACCACAGTCACATAGTAGTTAAGGCACCGTACTGTGCTAATTAAAACACAACATTCCAACAGTTTAATCAGTACTGAATTGTACGATGCAGTAATTCTTCCCTTTTTTATCCTTTATATGTCCTTTATAAGCTTTTGTGCAAACTTTAGGTGGGCTCTCCTGCCTGATCTAAAGACCAGATTGGTAGATTGCTGAACTGATGGATACCTTCTGGAAGTTTTTCCAAACTGCATGACCACAGGGTCCTTGGTTCTTCTCTTACTAAGGCCCAGCTTGAGGAAGAGTCAAGACTTTTTCCATTGAAAAATTATGGATTCCACTGTGCTTTTTCTTGCTATTTCAGTGCAGAAATCTTTCTTCCAGAGTCAAAATCTTTCTCTCGATCTAGGCAGCCATACCATCTTGCCTCTGGGCTCTGCAGGCAGTTCTTTCCTCCTCATGGCTTGGTTTTGGTTTTGATATGCATAGGTAGCTGTGAGATCTTGTTTAGACCAAATCACGTTCAAACCATGTCTAGTCAACTGAATTTACTTAAAGTGTGCTCCAACCAAGGTGTAGAAACATCTCATAGATGATCAGGAGAAAGTCACCCAGGGTCATATTTCAAGGGTCATATCAAATGAAATCATTACTTATTTTTTTCCGAATGCACTGTATATAAGACTTCAGTGAATGGACATTGATTGATAAATTATTACAGTTGGTCATCAGCATTCACAATTCACTTTTTAGATTGTTTTGTGGAATTGCAGTTCAAAATTAAAGATTTTTGATTTTTTTTTCCTTCACAATTTTCCCTACAAACAACACAAAAGAAGTAAATGTAAGTCTGAGTCTAGGATGAGGAGGCAGATGCAGGATCAGTTCCACCAAACAAAGGCTTTATTTAGGACAACAGAAAGCACTCAGATTTAGGACTTCCCACTTCCCAGGAATTAGGGCTTGGATAAAGTCGAGACGAGTCTTGGGGACAAGGCATGAACGATCAGCTCGAGCTACACAGGGATAAAACGAGAACAGTAGACAAAGCTGAAGGTGAAGTAGGCAAATTATCAGGAAAACGCATGCAGATCGAAATTCTCTGCCATTACTGGTTAATGTTTGTGGGGACAAAGGAAAATATAGCAGGGAGCTGATTGCTGAAACTGGTAGCAGGTGCATCTGTACTGATGAATGAGACTGAAATATTAGGGAGACTTGACTAGAGGTATGTGCTAATCATGCCTACTGGGACTTTGTGTGTTTGTGGTGTGTCAGTAAGCCATTTATTGCCATACATAAATACACAGAGTTACATTTTCAAACAATTTCAGTGTGTTGAAGAACAGACGACTAGATACACCAAGCTTTTTGGGCATGTTGCAATGGGCCCACACCGTTACGCCACCTACAGCATCCTGATCTTCTGACATGGTGCTGGGTGGGTCAAGCAAATTATGAGCTAATTATGACCCTGAGCTCTGTGTGCTAGGTTTGGAGACATGGTCAAGACGACCTGCTTAAGTTAATCAAATGCATCAAGTGCATCCCAATGGGGAAGAAAGGTGATTTGGTTGACTCATTTGATTGGTAAATTAAATTTGGCATAGCTGATGTTAGATGGTCTGGTCTGAGTACTTCATAAACTGTTGATCTACTGGGAAAAGAACAAACAATAAAAGTATCCTATGAGTGGTAGTTCTTTGGACCAAAACTATTGGGGTGAGCGTGTCATCTAAATCTTTAGTGTGTACTTTTAATAGAACATAAATGTCTTTTTACTTACTGCCATAAGAAGAGGCCTCTTCAAAAACAATGGCATGATGTATCTATTTTGGAGAAACACAGCAAAACTATTAAACTATCGCTAAAGTATATTTATTTAAAACGTTTAAACAAAATGTAACATTGCTGTTTCTAAGAGTATAACAATATATACCCATGTAATTTAATGCATAGTATATAGCGCTTACTCTGGAGTGGGAATAACAGCCAACAAACAAACAAAAGTAGAACCTGCTGATGAAGGCCAACCTCCACAACGTTCCACATGTCAAACAGCCTCAGATGCTTTTCTGTTCACTCATCTGAACAGAGTGGTTATGTGTTACTGTGTCTTTGCTGTCTGCGCAAACTTGTCTGGCTGCTCTCTGTCATCCTCTCATCAACAAAGCTTTTCCATCCACAGACCTACTCTCTGGATGTTTTCTCTTTATTGCCCCATGCTGAGTGAAATTTAGAGAATCCCAGTTTAGCAGTTATACTCAGTTCAGCGTGCCTGGCACTATCAATCAAAGATGCTATGGTCAAAAGAACTGAGATCACATTTATTCCAAATGTAGATGGTTGAGATGATCATTACATAAAGCAGCTGTCCTGTACGAGCAAGATCGTTTGTATTGTACTGCTGCCACATGATTGGTTGATTAGATAATTGACTGAATGAGTGGGAAAGTAGAAACATTAAATAAATAGTGTAGTTCCTCCAAAAATGGCTTTGCTTTTTCATCGGCTTTTAGAATACACTTGAAATCTTCTAGCCCTGTGTATTTTTTTTATTGTTTTAGAGTGCGATTTAGCTAGTCCAGTTAATGTATGTAGTTATACAGTACACCGTATGGGTTGCTGCTCCTCCCTTAATGCACTTTATGCATTTTGGTGTGTTAATTAGGCATCTATTTGCCATGATGTTGAACGCTTGGTCAGCCTAACACCGTTTCCATCTTCAGTTAATTCTTCATTCTATTCTTCAATTTTTCAACCTTTTAGATTATGTAGAACGTTAATAAAGTTGTACTATGAACAATTTTCTTGCAGTTTGTCTCTTTTGGTAATGCCATAATGTAGTTAACTGACTTCTGTTAAATAAATAATTTAGCATATAATCGTACTAACTGAGAAACGCAGACTCAAATGCCACTGATGCCTAAAGATAAATGCAAGCTATTTATGGCCTGCTATTAGAGAAGGACATGGGTCAGTTTCCAATTTACATATTCATGTTTATTCATAGTATTTGTAATGAGGGGGACGATGTACATATATTCATAGGCCAGATTTTGCATATTTTCTTGGTCATTTAAAAGTCCTACGAAGCAATGTATTACACAAATCGTTCTAATGGTTTAAAACGACATGTCCAGAGGTGCAGAAACCTGAAACAGCTTGACTCTGTTAGGAAGATAAAAATGTTGGTGTTATCTGACATACAATTGGTTTTTTTTCTGTCCGCAAACCACCACCTGACCACCTGTTTTGCCTTTGCATTGTTGATTTCTTGTAGAGTTAATTAATCTCCATCTGTTATGTGAGGAGCCACTGTGAAAATTATACATTCAGCTAATTATCAGTCCATCTACTACTTCTGAAAAAAAAAAATGCATAACCACACATGATATTCACCCAGTTTGTAACTTTCTGTTTGTTTATTTCTTTAATAACTGAACGTTCTGGCTTAAAGCATATCTCACCTTAACTAATTTTTTATTTTTTGGTCATAAATGTTCAGTTATTTATTTTATTATTTTATTTTATTTATTTTATTTTATTTTATTATTTATTTCTTATAAAATATGTAAATATGTCAACATGTCCCTAAGGAGGTTAGTGATAACAGCCAACCAAAAAGGAAAGCAGTGTTAAACACTGTACTGTAGAGCTTAAAAAAGATATAATCGTAAATTGTGAGCATGGTATGATTTTTTTATTATAAATTTTATTTTATTCTTGTCTTTGTTCACGTAGTGTTTAAGTAATCTGTATAATTTCTATAATTATATATACTATATTATAATTTATGCACAAGAATGCATATGATACCACTGTATAGGCATCCATTACGACTATCAAACATTATTATAGATTTGGATTAGGTTAATGTACTTTACTATTTTTTTCCAGATCAACTAGAGTAGGAAGTTTTGGATTTGCTCAACACTGACAAACAAATGTCTTCAACATAAGTAGTAATTTTGTTTTTATTTATTGTATTATTTGACTCATTCTGTTTTTTTTTTCCTTGACTCAGAGGCTTTGCTAAATGTGCGTCTTGTTCCATTCCAATATCTTCCAACATAATTCCTAAACAGGCAGACTTCATGCTACTTAATGAGTTAATGATTTGGTCATCAACTAAACCAAATGCTATTTATTGAGGAAAAAGTACAGCACAATGACACATGAGATGAAATATTGATTTCTGAACATCATTAACCAATGTCTGAAATCACGACATTCTTTATTTTCATTTATGGTAAATAAATGCTTCTCATTGCTGCAAGTACATATTTCTATTTGGAAGTGAATACATTTATAAACAAACGTATTTAATAAATATGTGAACAAAAATGTCTCTTTTCACATTTATCTCTGGATATAATCTGGGAATTATTCACCCCATGACTGCTGTAACTTTGTTTTCTTTTGTTTCAAAGTTAGTGCTGGTTTTCATTTGGCTTCTATATTTATTTGACTTATATTTCCTTTATTGCTCTGTCTCACCTATAAAGTGCTGTGTTCATTTGTTTGTTGTGCTTTTTTTTCCTCACACTGATCTGAATTATGCATTGTTTAAAATCTCCCTTTGCTACCCGCATTTCCTTTCCTTTATAATTTGTTTATATGTGCACATAGCCTTTACACACAGCTGACTGACACTCTGTGTGGGATCTCGTTCTTGACATGGTTTCGTAAACATTTCCATTGTTTCTAACTAACAACTCTCTTGTTAAACTGTGCCTTCCAAGTCCAACTGCTTGTTAAAGTCTAAGTTAAAAAAAATTAGACTTGTTTAAATATTTGCTTTAGAAATCCAAATGATAGAGTAATTGCATATATTTTTTTTCTCTACCTGATCTAGGGGAAAATAGGCCTTTAATTATAATACTAATATGAGTTTGTTCAATTAGGCAGCATGTTTAGCTGTTTGGCGTAATATATGTGAATTGTTTATTTACCACAATGTGTTAAGTGAACATCCTCTACGTCTGCTAACCAAAATACATCAAATAAATCACATTTCTGAGTTTTTTCAACATCTGAAATGAATAACCCCATTATCTGGGTAGCAGCTCAAAAACGTCCATAAGCATACACACAGACAGGAAGTACACTTAATCAGCAATCAATAATCCTTCCAGGACAGCACCTTTTCTTTCTCTCCTTCTGGCAGGTGTGCAAATGGATTTTGCTTCATGTGCTTTAGATTACAGGTTGGTCTTTCCTGTGCTAGAGTTTATCCTGTCTGAGAGGTCAACGCTGTGGAAAATTAAAGCGCGCATAATGAGAACATTGAATAGCCAGCATGCTTCAACCTTTATTCTTCCAGGGACTGATCCGGACTAATCTGAGAATAAATCATGCCAAACTCATCACGTTTCTTTAAAGTAAGGTGGTTAAAAACATTTTATAGAGAGCTTTATGCAATAGAAGCTGACATTACCAGCATGTGGAAAATGGGTTTGATTGCTATCTTAATATGAGAAATGCATGCCTGGGGCAAGAAAACAGAAAGGCTGCCTTTCTCTGCACGGTTAGTATATATATGTTTTTGTTTGTTTGTCTGTTTTTATAGACCACTTTTAATGGAAGCTGTGCAGATTTCTACTGACCTGGCATAGATTCTGAAAGTGGAAAAAAAGTAGAGGTGTAGGGAATTCAAGGATCCAGTGCATTCAAAGTTGGAAGAAAAGACAGAGAGTCAGTTTAATAAGCTCACTGTATACATTTGTAAAACCTTATAAACTTGAGAATTATAATAGCAAATCAAATCGGTCTTATATGGATCTTATACATGTCTAAATGATGGAAAATGATTACCAGCATAACCTTGAAACACTGCTGTTCTGCTAACAGAAAAGAGAACAGTAATTTTAAAGGGCAAAATCAAAGTTATTCATATATTTATTTATTTGCTTTCGTTTCTTATTAATGTACTGTATCTTCTATCTTATTAATGTAGTGTTAGTATTATTATTAATACTTGCGTGCTATTATGTTTGGGGGACATGTATATGCATAGGAAATGCAAAGTTTACAAAAATGCAAAATGTACAAAAGATTTGTCAGTTTTCAGAGGTAGGGTATGCATGTCATTTTCAAGTTCTAGTGATGTCCATTAAACAATGATGTAAATGTTTGTTTCCCGATCTGTTGGGTGCTGTTGGTATGAGCAGTTTACATTACATTTACATTAAGTTCTTTAGCAGATGCCATTATCCAGAGAGACACGCAACTGATACAGCCTTAATGTCCAAGCAGTTGTGGGTTAAGGGCTTTTCTCAGGGACCAAACAATGCAGCTCAGCAGAGTGTTGCAACCCCCAAGCACCTTGACCTCTAAACCACGACAGTACCACCAGTTTAAGAGCTTAAGTGTATAAGCTGAGTGTAGCTGGTGATTCTGGCTCGAATGTTCCTACATCTTCTCCCAGATGTCATTGGTTGGAACAAGATGTTGCTGGGGTATATACGGTTTTTACTTTTTTCAGTCATATTTTATTTTAAAATGTTTTGTACGGGTGGATGGACAACTGATGTGATGGACGGAGCAATTTTCACCACCTTTTGCAGGGCAGTGAAATAATTAATGGCTATGTCTTCTGAATGTAGAGTGGCTTATTAATTGACAGAAACAGATGATCTGAATATATAATAATGCTTGCATTACAACACGATAGAAATGATCTGGAGCAATACTGTTTATTTGATCCTTAGCATGCAAAGTGGTGTTTGAAGGGATTAGCTGTTTATATCTGTTATAACAATAAGTCACATAAGAACGAACTACTTGTCGAGCTTAAACTGTCATTGACTAGAAGAGTCCATGAACCTTAATGTACTGTGTTGATATACAGAATGATGGTGGGTGGCCATTTTGATAGGTGGAATAGTTTCAGACCAAAGTGTTTATGTGGTGTTTATAAACTCTCGATGTGTGATCCTGATCATTACTGAACAAAACAAAGGCCATTGTGCTGTTTGTTATGTGGATCATAAGTGCTGACCGGATATCAGGGATTGGATTTTTCTTTTTACTGCAAGTAAATTCAACTGATTGTGATCACATTTGTGGCACGATATCCTGTCCGATGTCCTCTCAGATCAGCTTGTTAGAGAAGGTTGCAGTAGAGTGAGTAAATCAAGCTCACACTGTTACCACAGTTAGCAGTAGAATGAATTGCATGGCTTGATTGGTTTAGACATTAATGATTATCGCACTGCTGATATGTCCATACTTTTTCAAATTGTATTGTCTTCTATTATTCTCTTTATTATTATTGTTTTATTATATGTAATGAGTTATTCCTCAATTTTCCTTCCCCAATATGGTTCTGCCGAACTCTCCAATCACAACATTCCATGCCACATGCATGACTCTTCCCACAGTTAAAAAAAAAGATTTCCTTAATATCTCTCTAGTCTCAAATACAAATGTGACATTTATCTAAGTCCCTTTTTCCTCAGGCTTTTTCTACTGAGCAAAATGACACCAGTAATCACATGCAATACTGTGCAAGTCTTATTATTAGATTAGATTAGCCGTTAGATTAGATACGCCGTTGTTTGAAACAATATAATATAATAAATATAATGATAATTTTCTCACGCAGCTTATTAGAATACAACAGGAAACTAAACTAAAATACAGGAAACATGTATGCAGTATTAAATAACTAAAACAAAACTGCTTCTGTAGGCAACAGTGGAGAGGAAGCTTGATCAGGAATGGTCTTTGTGGAAGGCTAGCAGCCAGGAAACCACTTTTGTCAAAAGGGTAAAAGGGTGAAAAGACAAAGCTTTGCTAAACCTGTGGTTGCCTAGTAATTAAGGCAGTGGATTATGGACCAGAAGGTCCATGGTTCAAATCCCACCCCTGCCACAGTTGGGTCCCTGAGCAAGGGCCTTAACTCGCAATTGCTTGGATTGCAAGACTGTATTAACTGTAAGTCTCTCTGGATAAGCGTGTCTGCTAAATGACATAAATGTAAATGTAAGTGCAAAAAATGTAAATGTAAATGCAAAAAATGTTGTGTTAAAGTACACAAAACGAAAGAACATATACATTTTCACTAGACCTTTGGCTTCTACTGTGGATGAGCCAGTTGAACACAGTCCATTAGACAGAGCATCGGTTTCCTTAGTGCTCTGTGACAGGTACGTAGAGTACCTTATTGGAACTAAACCATTTTTGTGTTCAGACAATAAATGCTTGACCGCCATCCATGCTTGAGCACCGTGAGAAATATGGCATGGTCACAGACTAGCTAATTATTTAGCTGATTGGGTTGAACCAGGTTTGATAAATGAGGTAGGATGCTATAGACCGTGGCGTGTCTGTAGAGTTAAATGATGGTTGAAAGGTGGGTCTGTTAATGGCAATGGCAAGTACTGGAGCAAGAGTATGCACAGCCAGTAATGTACCCCACACTGAGATAGTTACCACAACAAGGGGAAAGATATGTGGCAACCAGTTGGGTGAAGCTGTGGACTCTAATGTAAATTGGGTTTGGAAATATGTTTAAACCCATACTGCTGAGCTCTGCTACCACTCACATGTAAATTGCAGCTCTGATGAATTCAGAACAGATGGAGCAAGGTGTATGGATGCACATGTATGACATCTTTCTCTCTCTTTTTGACAGCTCTTCCCAGTTACACTTGCGGTAACCCCGGCCAGCTGCAGAACGGCCTCCAGCAGGGCTCCACTTTCAACATCGGTGATAAAATCCGCTACAGCTGCAGTCAGGGGTTCATTTTGGAGGGTCACGCTGTGCTCTCTTGTCTGGCCACGTCTTCAGGCACGGCTGCATGGGACTTCCCCCTACCCTACTGCAGAGGTGAGCCCAGGCTGCATGAGGAGAGGTTAGGACTTGTCTTTATTAGAGATGACTGGCACCCTGGTGTTTGACAGGGAAGGGCTGCCATCAGCCACTTGTGTCAGTTAAGAGTAAGCACAAGGGTTGACACCTGACATGAGTGAATACTTTGTCAGCATCCAATAAACGATTGAAAGGCATGCCACATACATTACATTACGTCCTGTGAAATGGTTATCATAGTCACGCAGCCTTTTTCTATGTTACTGTAATGTAAATCTTTTTTTATTATTTTGCAAACAGTATGTTAATGCGTTAAAGTTACAAATTAGAGACGCTGTAAACAAAAGCGGGACAATGCTGACTGCACAGCAGCCTAAACTGTTACTTCTATGTTTTGATACAGATATGTTTTCTTGCAGATAATACGCAACACCATGATTCTTCAATGACAAAATACTTCAAAATGAAATATCCCATAATGAAATAACCTCTAATATTTGTGAGCAGTATGTATTTTTTTGTTTTGTATTTCTTTGCTATAGTTGTTGAGACCTACGGACTTTGCTTACCTGTAATTCAGATTTTGCTCCACGGTGCGTGAAGTGTGAAATTTACACAGTGTAACCTTTGCAAAAGGTTTACACTGCACAGCACTTGGTTTGTATGTACGTATCGTTACATCCAGGCTTTATCCATTAATGATACATGTACTCATTCAATTATTAATTAAGGAGAGATTTAACGATTCAATCCCCATTTCCGGTTTAAAGATGTTCCTTTGTTCCTTAGACCTCAATCACACGTGTCAGTGATGTGTGATGGCCGCTGGTTATGACTGGGCTGTGTGGGCTCTGTGAACAGGCTGCTATGAAGCAACGCCATCTGTGCTCAAGCTGTAGGAGTCAGGAAGCCCACGTCCAGTCCCACATGCTCAGACATGCAAAGCCAGAAAGGAACCCCCACTACTCCTCCGAACCCTGAGGCCGGCACTTGCGACATACTTACGTTGGCGTCTTTTTTTCTTTTTTTTTCCTTCACACACCCACTCTGCTCTTTATATCTTGTTCTTCTCTTTGTTTCATCTCCCATGCCCTCTGCATTCTCCTTCATGAGTTTGTTTTCAATAATTCAGAGATCTGTGCTCTCCAATCTCTCCTGCACCATATGCCTTCTGATTTGTGCAATGCATTCTCTCACACTAAAAAACATAACAATTCCATTGTTCCCAATTACGCTCGTTTTTTTGCACGAACCAACATTTTCCACAGCAAATAATTGGAATATGTGTGAAACTAGTAAAGTTTTTTTCAGAATGCGTGAGTAATGAGCGCTACATCACATCTTGCTTTAGAATTTTGGTTATAACTTTCTTCTTCCTCTCTTTCCTTTCCTCCTGGTGAGTTGACAGTGAGTTTCTCTGGCCAGAGGGTGGCAGGAGATCGGACAGTTTTGTCTCCACAAAGTGTAATTGAACACGGTCAGGGGTAAAATGTTTTCCTCTCCTCATTAGCACCAGTCTTCCAAGCTTGCTTTCTCTTATTTTTAACATGATAGCGACATTTTTTTCACTTTTACTCTTAGAAGATTCA
>JAUZST010003582.1:0-17038 GCA_034779995.1 Parotocinclus haroldoi | reverse complement strand
GGAGACTGAAACGGATAAATTCCGGAATACTGAAGAGAGACAGGAGACTGAAACGGATAAATTCCGGAATACTGAAGAGAGACAGGAGACTGAAACGGATAAATTCCGGAATACTGAAGCGAGACAGGAGACTGAAACGGATAAATTCCGGAATACTGAAGAGAGACAGGAGACTGAAACGTATTTCTCTCGCGGCCCCACAGTGCTGAATCGAGCCAGAAGAGGAGAGACCGAAAGCGAGGCTGAAGCGGCCTTAACCCGTTAGATTAGTGGATGCTTCCCGCTTTGCATCATGGGAGCAGAGAACCTGTTTGGATATTAATAAAGAGCTGCCACTGAGGTCATTAAATTCCCCGCTGTCACTCGAACGCTGCAGTAATTGCTTCTTCGCTTCGTCCGACGTCCGCTCATCCGCATTAGCATTTTTATAGAACGACTGACGGGGGGGCTGGGGGGGGGGGTGTTTGGCTCATTTCATCTCTCTCTCGCCCTCCTGCCCCCCCCAATTTGGAGACTTCATGCTCCGAGGAAGATCTGCGGCCCAAATGAAAGTCCCGCCGCGAGGGTGAACCCCACAGTCACCCGAAAAACGATTAAATGCTTCTTAATGAAGCTGTCAGCAATTAAAAAAACCGCCCCAAACAAACCATCGTTATCGAGGCTTTATGTGGATAAAAGAGCAGGGTCAAACATTTTTTTTGATTATTTTTCCATAAGGAACCTAAATATATAAATAAATCATCGGTCCTTTCAGTCGTTCTTTTATTTTATCTGTTACATAATATGTTCTTTTATATAGGGAGGGGATGCACTGGTCAGAGGATCACCCCCACCCTGTGGTATGACATTCATCATTCCCGGGACCCAGACCAAAACGAGCAGGGTTATAAGGAATAAATATGGAAAGGGTTGATCAAAATATCAATCTATAAAATATTACAGATTAAATGAGTAAATAAATAAATAATCAAACGATTATAATAAAGAAGAATCCGCCCTTTTTTCTGCTTTATTAATATTGTATAAGTTGCATTCCATGCCCACTTACTTAAATAACTTATTAAATTGTTGGAATTGTATGAATAAAATAGATTTTTAAAAATGAAAACTATTGGGATTACATTCAGATAAGTCATTAAAAAAAAAAAAAGGTTTAAAAATGCAGCGGCTATGAACCGTATTCTAAAGAAATATTTATCGTAATTATCGAATTTATTTTATTGTTCGATTTTATTTTCATTTAATTTAATTGATTTAATTTATGCAATCAATAAATGCAAACCATTATATTTATATTTTAATAAATAACATATTCAATTTATAAAAAATAAAAATAAAGTATATGATCGTAGAATGGTCTATAGATAATGTAATTATAAATAAATACTAGTAGCAGTTGTAATTATATGTAAAATATAAAATGTGTGTGCATAGTTGAATAAATGCAAAATAAAAAAAAGCAATAAATGATTTTAGAAACACTCTTATGTATTTAATTCAAATTCAAATATATATCAATAATAGAATATGTTGTAATTAGAAAATATAATTCAGAGTTTTAATACATTAAGTTAGTCTTAATAAGTGATTGAAAATATTAGTGAATTATAATATATAATAATATCATATATAATATAAAAAAAACGATTTATTACTTTATTGTATTATTGTAAAATGTTTACGTAAAACAACAAAAAAATGGTTGCTTATACAAATGTTATATATTAGATATTTGTTGTGTATATATTTTAATATTCATTTAAATTATTTATATTATAATATAAATAAGATGTTTGTAAATGATGTGCTGGTTATGTCAAACTTGTAAATTAAATTAAATAATACTTAAAAATTTCAGAACGTCCCAGAAACTCCTAAAGGTGTCAAATGAAATATTAGTGATGTGAGATGGTGACATTTTTATCCAGCTAACAATTAAGATTTTTAAAGACTTCCAGAGATCAAAACTTGTACAGATATTTTTTGGAAACCTGCACAACTTAACAATGGTAACGTTTAAAAAACGGGGCGTTACGTGATCTGGATCCGTTTTCGCTTTTTATTCGCTTTCAAAAGTTTCTCGCTTTTGACTTTTGGACCCGATTTGACGGTGGGGCGGCTCATTCTACAGAGCCCGTTACGTCAGCAAAAGAAGGAAAGTGTTTTACCCGGATTAGAAAATGGTCGGTGATCTCTAGTAACGCACAGTTGGTCGTTTAGGCTATTAACTTGATAGCATGATATTAAGACTTAATGTTAAGATTTAATAAGTTGGAACAAACCACCCAGCAGCAGGCGTTCATTGCATGATTTTATATCGCTATATCAGTATATTTTATTTTACGTTTTAATTCAGATTTCAAGTTTATTGTTAAGCTGCCAAAACATCCTATAGTTTAGCCTAAAGTTTGTTTTATACAGGGAGCCATGTATAAATGTATAAATGTTGTACATTAGGACGTTGTCAGAACAGGACTTTTATTTTACAAAGCGATCGAGCTACGTAACGTTAACTAAACTGAGCTAAGGTAAGTTACTGCTCTACCTAGAATAACCAGTTAGCAGTCTGACTCTAAGCGTCATTAATAAAAGGCATCATCGTTAAAACTAGCTGAACACACAGCTTTCCTGGGTTTGTTTGTTTATCACCGACCATTTTCTAATGGTCGATCCGAGTAAAATACTTTCCTTCTTTCGCTGACCTAGTGGGCTCTGTAGAATGAGCTGGTGGGCGGGGCCTAACTCCAACAGCCAATGATCGCCTAGATCCCGCACCACCGTCAAATCGGGTCCAAAAGTCAAAAGCGAGAAACTTTTGGAAGCGAATGTAAAGCGAAAACGGATCCTCTGAGAATATTAAACTCGAAATAGACGATTAGAAAGGGAAATATTATAAAGGAGCAGCCGTGATCGTTGCCTATTTCTTAAGGCGTATTAATTTCAATACCTTTGTGAGAATCCTCTCGTTTAAATTACGAAGGGTTAGATTGAAGGGGGTGGGATTGGATCGGTCAGGAATGAGGAGACGGTGCAGGCTGGGTTCTGTATCAACAGGAAATAAAAGCTTTTATTGAACATTTTTGTGTATATGAAGTTATAGAACAACAGTCAGAAACTTCACGGCATGAATCACTACACAAAGTCGAAACGCAACCGGAAAAACACCTGGTCGAGAAATGAAGGTTACACACACACACACACGTGCGTGCGCGCACACGCACGCGCACGCTCGCGCGATAGAACCGTATAGAACCCAGAGTCGTGTCTGAGAACGAGAGAGAGGAAATGAAAAGGAGAAAAACACCGTACGATATTACAGAGAGAAAAATCCACACACAAAAAGCAGGCAGTCGATTTTACACAAAGGCAACTGGGATCGTCTACAACATCCCATAATAAGTTCTGTACAGCTTCAGCTCCCAGACTGTGGCTTTAGATCAGCAAAGGATCGCCTAAGAGTTCCCAAACGCTGTTGTCACTCGTGTGTGTGTGTGTGTTTGTGTGTGTGTGTGTGTGTGTGTGTGTGTGTGTTGGTTGAAATCTCAGCTGGAATAGTCACGTTAGTTGAGCTGGCATGCTGATTGCATTTCAAGCTGACATTCATTCACCAAGTGATCCAAGTCAGCTTTTGAGTGCATACTGAAAGAGTCGTAAACGGCGTTTTTAACCACAATGGTCTAATATTTGCTTAGATGTTTTTTAGAGGTAGTGTGATTCTGCGTGCACGTTCAACTGTACATGAATTAAAGCTACTTGGTAGGTCAAGATGGTGTGAGGAGGTCAAGACTGGGGGTGGACCTGTACTGTACTGTACTGTAGAAAGTTTGTGGACATCCCAACTACACACAAACATAGGGTATTATTAAAGACTCAGTTTCCACATTTGCTTTACAGTCTTTACCTTCCAATGCTTAGATTTTACATCTATACTGGCATTCCTGGCCATCACATGTCCGTCGTACGTCGGTCTTAAAACTTATCTTTAAATTCTCAAGCCATGTTTTAAAAAAATCTTTGTTTAAGGAAGGTGGGTCAGAATGCTAAGGTACTGACATATTAATGAGAACCCTGTTCCTCTCTGTACTGTGTCGTTAAAAAGCGTGATGAAACCGTTTGGTTGAAAATGGAAATGAAATGAGAAAACTTTTTCTAGTGGCTGAAAAAGCACGTCACGTCAGAACTTGAGTTCTGCGATTGATTTGAATGTGAATAGTAAACAGCAGGCTTTTTTTTAAGTTTTAAAAGGGTGTTTATATGGAAACTCATATGGAACCTGCATATGGATTTGTTTGAAATGTTTATCAACGGGTCGATTTGTAATGAGCAATTAATAAGTGCTTGACATCTTGAGACCTGTAATATGTTGTTTATATTAGTAAATGTAAATCCATATTTTTAGTACACAGTACAGAAATGTAACACTATGTAACGTTAATATTAAAGTGACATATCCGGTAATAACCCTGGAAAAAATGTACATGACAGTGGAACCATGAAGGGGCCAAATTACCATCAAAAAGTCTTTGAATCTTTATGGTCAGACTGTTAAACAATTTACAGTTTTACTATGAAATGTCACAGTACATTTAAAAACGTGTTGACTTGTAAATCCTATTTAGGGGTGGGCGATATGGCCCTACAATAATATCAATATATATTATTTTATATAAATAATAACAATATATTTGGCGATATATTTTAACAGCGTACAATTGCGACAAAATATATTTTATACCTGAAATACTTCACCTCGTGGCATTTTTGACTTTTCTCATACCCAGCTGCATGCTTCTGTTTGTGTTTTCCCCCTTTCGTTGTTACAGACCTTTTACATAGCATACATTTTTAATGTAGTTTGCTGTACATCTAATATTTTGTACCAAAGCCACCTTCGCATTACTGAAGTTGCTCCTCTTTTTGGGACAAACTCCTCCACCGCAGAAACACTTTCCACCGTATCTGTTGCTCTGCCTCCAAGTCACATAATTAATGTAGGCCATACTCTATGTAAATACATTAAGTTGTTACATAAACACGTCTGAATATCACGATATGGATGTTTTATATCGCTTAAAAAATTATCCCGATATTATCCCGAACGATTCGATATGGCACACCCCTAATCCTGTTTATTCTGTACTTTACTGAAAACAGTACAGTACTGCAATTTATTCACATTTCAAATCTAATGAATCATTTGGGAACAGTGTTTTCCATTGTGTAACAGTTTATATTCTGTTAATAGCACATATTAAGGTTTTGCGCATCGGTTTATCAAGTGGAATCTTCCCCCAATCTTCCATTATGCAGGTTATCGGCAATGCAATTGTTGCCATGCTTTGTGCCTCATAAACACACCACACATTCTTTATTGGAGACGGGTCAGGACTGCAGGCAGGCTGCATATGCTCTCCCTGCTCATACAGCCATGCTCTTGTGATCCAGGCAGAATGTAGTTTGGCATTATCCTGCTGGAAAATGCAGGAATGTTCTTGAAGAAGACGGCATATGGATGGCGGCAGATGTTGTTCAAACATTTGTACGTATCTCTCTGCGTTAATGGTGCCCTGACAGATGTTCATGTTACTCATGCCATAACAGACCCTGGCTTTTGGACCTGATAACAGCTTGGTGAGTCTTTGTCCCCATAATAACAAGATGGATGATCTTCTTCCTTCCAGAACTACTTGGAATAATCTGACTCATAAGTAGACAAAGACACTTTCCCTGTGCCACTGTTTATCTGAGATCTGCTACTGTTCATTTGGTGATTCTGCTGTACAGTGCGGATGTGCTTCTTTGCATAGTGAAGCCTTAACCTTGCATCTGTGGGTCGAGCTGTGACGTTGTGTTGATTGACGAGGTAGTACTCCCAATGCCATGTCATTATATCCATATTGCGTTCTATAAGACAGTGATGTGCGTTGAGAAGTGTTTTAGGTCTTATGTCACGTAGAGGGTTTGTCTGATTTGTTTATTTATCTTGTTTTTATGATACTTTTCCCTTTTCTGAAATAGAAGAGAAAAACCAAACATGTTGGGAATGCCCAATTTTGCCTAATTTAATTTGACTGGTATATGTAGTTATGAGCATTTAGTGACTTGAACATGTGAAGTTTCTCTTTAACTATAAAGCGTCTTGATTAAATATTTAAACTTCAGGGTTTTGGACTTTCATGAATTAATAAGGTTAGTTTGCTCATATAGGCTTTGTGATTCTGATTGCTAAGTTGAAGGGTATCCACACTGTTACAGTCCTGTAGTTTGTACCTTGAAGGACACTGTACTGTTAATGTGTGAAAACCTTGAAAACATGACAGTGTCAAAATATTACAGAATGTTCTTTCAAATTCCACGTTCACACAATATACTGATGTTCTTATATTTATTAATTGGCTTGAGTAGTTAATCAAAAAGAAGGCTAAATATTAGGACTGAATGGTAGTAAATAGCACTTACTTTTCTAAGGTTGCTGCCGATGTCATGATGTCATCTTTCTTTGTAAACTTTGAAAGGGTCTGTTGTTTGCTGTACCAGTCGCCAGTGCTCTACATCTGTTTGCCTATGATTTCACACTGATATTTGCCATTGACTGATCTTTGTCCCATTTATTAACAAACTACAATTACCAATCAATCCATCTACTGACCAAGTCTAACAATGCTGTGTTTACTGGTTACATATTTTACCTTACTGTATAGGCAGCCATTTTTTAAGCCATGCGTTTGTGAAAAAAGTCTATTTCTAATTGTGAAATGTAGACTTATACATCCTTGTTAGACCACTGAACATTTTAACCATAATCAGCACTAAGTAATACTTATACTCACCAGCTGCTTTCAGAGGTGGGATTACATGACATGCTTCAGGGATGCAAGTGTCATACTGAGATTAGGCTTGGGCCAATTATAGATGTTGTTAATAAGGGCCCATTCAGCCAGTGGACTGGCTGCAGAACTGCAACAATTGTTTAGCAAAAACATGTTAATGAGTTTATTTAAAATGGATATGATTATGAATTATTGTCATGATTGTAGAAGGTTGGATGTTAGGCCGTGTGCTCATTAAAAATTAATGCTGTGCATGCTTGTTTAATGTGTTATGTGCAACACCATCTACTGTCACTACATGTATTTGGACATTCCGTGATTGTATGCTTCATATTAAGAATTACATACTTTTGATCACATATGGTACAAAACTATAAGAACGTGAACGTGCAGGTTTATATGTTCCCCATGTGCCACCTGAGCCTACTTTCATTGATTTTGAGACATAATTCATTCAGTCAGATTCAGAAAATTTTATTCATCCCCTAGGGGCAACTGAAGGAATGGCTTTATATCTAATGACCTGTTGTGCCACTCCATTCCTAATCAAACAATATGCAGCGTTTGTGCCAAGTGAACTATAGCAGTGATTTTCAACCTGGCCAAAAGCAACTGAAGGTGGTGCATCCTACACATCTATAATCTGATCTGTCTTTTCTATAAATGAACTTGATTCTTGATCCCAGTTGCAATATTCATGAAGACCACCAGTTTTTGTGCTCGAGAATTTCTTCATCAACAATCATTTTCATCTGTAATTATGAACGGAACACTATTTGTCTGTACTAGGGAATCATTCTGATTGCAGAATCCAACTGAATACTTAATAATCTGATAAGTATTTTCATTTACATGTGTACTATTTACAAAATAATCTCATCCAAAGATACCTGAACCTTGAACTTAAAAAAATAAATAAATGTACCAGAATTTTTTTTGCCACCAAATTTAAACAAAAAAACACTGGTGAAACACTGAATGGTGTGATCTTCCAACCCGATGCATATAATCCAGTACAGTCAGGGTTAGGGTTAGGGTTAGTTGATTAGGACTTCGAGCAAATCAAAAGTTGAGAGTCCTTCTGGACCCATTTAGGTTCGCATTCCAAGGATCCACTGTACATGGATTTTAGTGTATTTAGTGTAAATGTTGCAGTATCAATGGGAGTGACATGAGTCGATCTTTCGGCAAGCTTCAGTAATTGTGCTTTTCAGAAACTGTTTCATGAATCTAAAATTGCGACAAATACACCAAATATAATATATGTATAAAGCAGGGGAGAGAAGCACATTCTGCAACATTCTTCCATACATTATCATGAACTAAACAGATAATTCCTCTGGAGTTTTATGCCATCCACCCTGCTGTCTATTTCAAAGTATTTTATAGATTAAGGCTTGATCGCTGTTTTCTCCAGCATGCCATGCAGAATTAGCTGGAGTGTGCAACTGTACATGCACAGAGAATATTGGAAATGTATTCATCTAAAGAAATTCACATGAATTAGTGTGGTTTTGTTTTATTAGCTCTATTCCGCTACATTTAATGAAAAGAGTCCTTTAAAACATTTTGTGGACCTTTCAAACTGCAAAAGATGAATGTGATATGATACAGTTGTTGCTCAGCCATGCACAGCTTTTAACAGCACTTCTCCTGACAAGAAATAGCACTGTTTATCTATTATTAAAAACTAGAATCATTTCATGTCATTTCATATCAAGATATAGGTCATTGCATATCCCAATAACTATATACAGTCCAATACGGTTATTATGCTTCACATGCTGAGTATCTATACATTGTGTTGGAGATAATTTCTAAAAACTTGTTTGCAAATGTATTTTTCAATGAACAAAGTTCATTAGCAACAGTTGTTCTTGTTTGTACGTTTGGTATACATGTATATCACACAATAAAGATTTAATAAACATTTAATATGTTACATAAATTATAGCATGTCCCGTCTTGTAACATAGGGCATGTTCGTTTCATTGGACCAGCCGGTTATTAGGACCAAAACGATCACGTCCCGATGTGGTTATGTGGTTTGTGTTGTTGTTCATCATAGGAACTGTTCTGTGGCAAAGCTTGCAAAGTAAGCATTTCTGATGCATGTCAGACTTTTAAAATCCAAACAACGTCTATATTTAACAGTAGTTTTTCTTTCAGGTACGAGCTCCTCGTTTCTTGCTTGCTAGTCCCCTTAACAGTATGTCACCCAAACATAAAATAGATGGCCATATTTTGCAACATAATGGAATATAGTGCATTATATTAAACAATAGACAATTTTCTATTGGTAGGCGATATATGAGGCTACAATTTGCATAGATCTATTGTAGATATTCGTTGCTGCTACACAAATCCCAGTAGTTGTATATAGGTTTCCTTTTACTGTTTAGACCCAATCATATTATTTATTGAGTGGGGATCCATGTTGGATGTTCTGGATCTGGAATCAGGGTACTAGGACCTATTACAGGATGATGATCAGCATTCTACAAACCACAAAACATCCCCTTACGTTTTCAATATTTGTTTAGTGTTCAGAGCAGTATGTATTTTGTCTTTATGTGCTGGTGTTTCTTCAAGCTTCTGAGTCATGATATGCTTCTCTCCAGACTTAGATCTGACAAAAACACACCAGCAATCATAACTAAATCTGAGTCACTTGTCTGCTGCACTCAGAAAACACCTTTATCATCACTCCCAGTGATGCATATCTAGACTTGCAGAGAGAATTGCAGCAAAATGAATTTCCTTTTCTTGATATTATTGTCCACCAAAAGCAATCCAATACTAACTGACTTATGATAGATTTATGTAGGGCTGCTGAACTAAATTGCATTGCAATTGCTAGGATTTTTGGGTTCCTCATTTTATTAAGAATAAACACGTCTATGTGTTGGTGATATTGAAATAGGCTGCTAGTTATGGTTAAGCTTAACTTTCACGTGCTATCTCTTAATTCTGATATTTTGTAACACTATTTTCATGTTTAAATCTTAATTAGATTAGATAGCTGACATTTGATTTCAGAGCCTTTTTCGGATTGGATTCGTTTATCGAGTGGACGTTTGTGATTTAATTTCACGACTGCCTAAGAATAAACTATTGCATCCAGGCAGTGATACAATTTTGCAAAGTGTGCAAGATTGTGCTGTTATAGTCTCTCACTGGCATCTGTTACATTTACCCAGTGTTGCCAACTCCTCAGTAAGGAAAGTCGCTATATGTTTTAATCTTTTTGGGAGTTTCATTATTTAGCAAATTATTATTTTGAGTGGTTGTAAAGCAGATACATTTTGTACTACATTTTTTGATTGTTTGAGTTCTGGCTTAATTTATAGCACCACATTTATATTCCAGATATTTCGCTGACACTCTCCTACACAGAAATGTGTGAGCAGTTGGAAGAACCATGGAACATAGAGTGACAGCACTGTGATTTCCTTGCTAGGGACAAACAAAGATATGAGGCAGGACATGTGGCAGACACGAGAGCCATTCAGTCCACAGCTGTTGTGCTGTATAAAAAGTTATTTATAGGTAAACTGATGCCTGTTGTATTACTTCATTGACTTGGGGGAAGTAAAAACCGAGCACATCTATGTTAGTTGGTTTAAGTTGTAGCTCTTAAGGCTAGCTGTACTATACACAAGTTAATATAATTACTGAGGCATGCTTGATTTTCATTAGATAAATGTGAAAAGCTTTACTATTATTCAAAATATATGTTTCTTTATAGAGCAGATGCTTTTTCTGAAAACACACTGACAAAGAATGACAAAATATGATTAAGAACACAACCGGATCAGTAAAACTTCTTGCAAACTCGCATTGATTACAGACAGAAATAAATCTTATTGTGTTATTGGAGTCTCACATTACATAATTATATTTTCAGTGATGCCATTAGTATCATGCATAAGTATATGGCATAATTAATTGTGTGGTAAGGGCATGTAAGCAACAGACTAGAGCTAATAGGTCAGTTAGCCAGCTGGCAGTATCTTGCAATAATAAAATTCTTGGATGTGATTATTTTTCTTGCTAGTACAGTGTTACCTTGGTTCTCATTGATGAGTTGTTTCATACTGAAATGACAAGTACTGAGCAATTTTCCTCTAAGGAATCATCCATCTATCCATTATCTTCCGCTTAATCCACATGGGGTTGCAGGCCAGGCCACCCGGTAACTCTGGGTGCAAGGGCAGGAACAACCCTAGACGGGACCCCAATCCATCGTAAGGCACACACACATTCACACACTAAGGACCACTTATAGACAAATTGCACAGGTTTAACAGGTTGCGCTTTTTATTCACTTATTTATTGTTTTTTTTCCCTTAGCTTTTCCCCATCAGGTTTATTTCAGTATGCTAACTCACTATCTGAGACACTTGCTCCCAATATGATGACTGACAGTCTTATTTATTATATCAATATATCAATACTGGTATGCACCACATATATGTTTGTTTGGACAGCATTCATTCAGATATATGCTGTTGGCAAACATATCAGCTGTCAATGGTAAAAAAAACAAAACAAAAAAACATGCAGAATAGCTTTCCTGATATGGACTGGGTAATGTGTCAGGAATGAAAGAAAGCCATGCCGTGTGATGGAAATGAAAATGATCACTGTACAGAGAGTAGAATTCAAAGTCAACCTGAAAGTCAAAGCAAAAAACAAAAATATATGCAACAGATTAGGCCATTTATCTGAAATTCCAGTGCAACTCAAAATTGTACCCAATAGTCTGTATGGCCTCCATGTGTTTGTTTGTATACCGGTGTAGCAATGTCAGGCACGCATAGTATCAACTGATAGCAATTCCTTCATCCTCTAAGAACTGCATGCCTTCTTTTACCACATGGAGCCGGACATTGTCGTGGACCAGGAGGAACCCAGTACCCACTGGGTTTGGCAATGGGTCCAAGGATTTCATCCCAATACCTACAGGTAGTCATTGTCTACCCCCCCAACCCAGTCGTGCAGAATGATTCTACATACTCCACTTATCTTCTCTTAATGAATAACCTAAACTGTACTTTAATGGTTTAATTATAAAGTAAAACCCTAGAAAAACAGTACAACCAACTGCACAAATATAATTTTTGTACTTAGGCACACTAACTGGCTGCAAGAAACATTTTTAGCCAGTTACCCGAGTAAAGGGATACATGCAAGGCTGATAGATTATACAGAAGGACCTAGACATTTCATCATATGATCACCATCATCTAAAGGTACACAATTAAATTTTTTGTAGTATGTTTCTCAGTGCTACTGCCACTCAAAACACTGCAAAGTTAACAAGCTGCAGTGCTTGTTAACAGCTGTCTCATACATAAAATGCTTCAAATTGAGGACGTTTGTCACTAGCATGCCTGACTCACATTTCTCATTAGCTCGTAGGAAAAATAGCCAATGCATACCATAAATTACAGTATACAGACGGATATAAACTCCAAACCAAGTGGCAGCTGCAATCACAACCAAAATGTCCTCATATAGCATGCTTGTCAAGGCACAGTTCAGTCTTTACAGCCAAAGCCCATGGCCCTGACTGCAATAGAACTAACCCGAACATGGGAAGCAATCATATGCACCGATTCAGAATCCTATGTGGAATGGAATACCTGAACCAAGTCCACCCTGCAATAAATAATACCCTAGACCTAACACAAAAGCTAACTAGAGAAAAGTGTGACATAAAATTACCTTGAATCCCAGGACATTGTGGTTACTCAGGAAATTAAAAAGAAGATAGACTCGCCAGAAACAACCTAACCACATACCAGTCAGAAAACAACCTCCTCATGACAGATAAAAAAGCCCTTAATCACAACTTTCAGAAATAACAACTGACAACACGAATGGAACCAGTAAAGAAGGGTCAAACTGCAGGAGATATGCCCTAACATATACCGCCAATAAAGGACACGCGCTAAAACCTAAAATGTGTTTTTAGAGGAATTTTTTGAGACTGTTCATGCAGGAAAGGAAGAAAAAAATATTCATTTTAAGTCTGAGTTTTATTTCATATTTCTCAAATGTGGGTTTGAAACCACTGGGTTTCTAATTGGATGTTTGTTATTGTGCTTTGATAATTAGTCTACTGATCACTGATTTTTTTATTTTTCTGATTTTTCTTTCTTCTTTTTTAATCAAGCAACTGGTTGTTTTATTCTTTTACTATGGAGACTTATACAATGGATTGTTTATAAGGCTGTTCTTGATCAGTGCCTTTATATTTGACCGCATTGGTACATACAAATAACAGCAAAATATGATATCCGCTCTCATTCACTTTGGTTACATTCACTTTGATGTTTCCTTGGTTAGAGCCAAATGTGGTAAGACAGCATGTCGTCACCATGCTCCATCCATGGAATTTATTCACGGAATCATCTGAAACTCATGCAGTAAAATTCAGGGATTTAAACCTAGCCATATTTTTTTTTATAATTGTTGATGTAAGTGATGGTTTTATAATTTAATACAATTAATTGGTTACCTATGAGAACTATGTGCTCCTGTCCTGCCAGTGCCCTTGTAAACTATTATTCTGGTTGTATAAAAGTAAAATAAAAGTTGATGTTATTGATTAAAAAAGACCTAGAGTGGAATGAGGATCGGTCATGTTTAACTAAACTGACTAACAGCCATATGCAGTGTTATAACAGTCAACATTCTGTGTACATTAGAAGCTTTAGGCATGTTGTATAGCCCAGTCTTTTCTGCAGACCTCAATTTCTGGACATGCTCCTGAAGACCTTGATGAATCAGAGCAACTGTCTTAAATCAGGAACTGAACTTTGCTCTGATCTGCTAAGGACTGCCCATATCGGTTAGTTCTGCTGAACGAGTAAGAAGATTAAAAGAAAGCAATGCTCATAAATTCTCCTTCTTCATGTTTTCTGTCTGTATCTGTGGAAAAGGGTGGCTATTCTTAGATCTGATGCAGTGTGTGTGCTGTGTGCTCGAATACTGTGCGGAATAGGTAGCGTGTGGGATGTGAGGCTGTTGGCGTTTGTAGCTTTGTTTTATATGTGTGGTTGGAAGGAAACATTAGAGCGAAGTAATTGTTAATAGAAACTCTGCATTAATAAGTGTACACAAGTACACAATTGCTTTTTACTGCATATCTTCCATACCTTAATTCAACCAGATTGTTGGTGACAAAACTGAGAGTAGTTTGAGAAGGTGATAGGTAGAAAATGTGAATTTGTGTGTTCATTCAGGAGTTTATTAAGAGCAGGTGTCATGTTCCATTTTGTAGTAGATTAAAGCTAAAGCTTACCTGTCATGTTTACCTGTCTTTTTTATAGCTGTGCTGTAGGTTGTATTGCACTTACAGTCCTTGCACAAATATTGGCACCACAGAAAGGCTTCTTTCTGGTGAATTAGAGAAAAATGAGTATGATCCAACCATCAATTTTGTCTGAGGAAAAAAAAAGAAAAATACAGTTATTCTGATAAAGCAACATGTGCTTCAATTACTGACACCATTGCATTTAATACTTTATTAACACATTTAGTACAACCTCCTTTTCTACTCTCAGTCTTCTCCTTTAACATCTTGGCAATGTTTAACAGGTTGGCAATGTATTTGCAGAAACAAAGTTGTATTTCTAAAAGTTTTTATTCCTGGTATTTTTTACTGCCCCACTCTTTGGTGGTGGTCAGTCCTGAGGAGCATGATGACCCGTAGAAACTCTATGAGAATGTAATGTGATGCGGTGGAAGCATCTCTGTTCGCTGTAATGACAGAAGAGCTGGGGAGCATCAGTAGTTGATTTGCACTGTAAGCCTTTGGACGCATGTTGCTGGCTACACCTCTGGGAGTCTGCCATGGGATGGCTGTCCACGGTGGACTCTCTGCAGTAAGATCTCCAGACAGTATGGTTTTGAACCGCAGCCTCCCATGTCTCAGTCTCAGTGTTGCAGGCTTTCAAGTGAAACATAAAGGCCACCCGTGTAGCGGAAGCTTTGGACAGCTGACATCTCTCCTTCAGCTGCAAAGTTCAACATAAAATACTGCTTTCAGCAGCTGTCCTTCACTCATAAGAGTCACATGACCAGTCCAGCAGAGTTGGCACTAAATGAGAAGAGCTTCCACACTGGGTATGCCAGCACATCTTCTGACCTTGTTGTCGAAGCGATCCTGCCAGCAGATTCTGAGTAGGTGTCACAGTTGAGCCATGTGTGCACTGAAGGTGCATTTGGTGGAGAATCAGATTCCAGGCCTTACTCTGGTCTGGAGTTTCCCGTATGCAGCTGTGACAACGCTAAACTGTCGCACAACCTCCAATGTCCAAACTGTTGTCACTGGTGACTATGCTTTCAAGGTAAGTGAAGCTCTGGACTGAGTTATTGACTGTTCAACTCCAGCTCAGGGTCTGCAAGAGCTGTGTGGAGTGGAGACTGAGGCATGAATTTAAGGCTTTGAAGCTCTGCCTCAGAATGAGATGCCAGAGCTGAATCATTTGCATAGTAGAGCTGCCTTGCATTGGTGGTGCAAGTAAGAGTCATGGCTTTCAAACGTTGGACATTGAAAAGGTTGCCGTCTAAACGTGTTCTCAGGTACACTCAAGTACGGCACTGAGCTAGAGGGAGAATGGACGGGGCGAGCACACACCCTTGTTTAACACCCTACTTCACTGTGATTTCCTCAGATAGAACTCCATTCATTGAGACCTGAGCCTTTATGCCAGTGTGTAGCTGTGAGATGAGGCCGATTAAGTGATCTTGACCTCCATACCTGTGTAGGAGAGTCCAAGGATATTCTCTGTTCACAGTTGGTTTGCTGTAATCAATGAAGACTATGTACAAGGGTACATTCTGCTCAATTGCCTTCTCCAGCAGCTACATTAGTGTGAAGATGTTCGCAGTTGATTTACAGGCACAGAAACCATATTGAGATTATGGTAAGATTGCATACAGAATTGATTGCAAGCTGAATCGTCTTTGAAAGTCTCTGGTACTGTCTTCGCATTCCATATGGTGGAAAGAACGCCATAGAGCTGTGATTACGTGCTCACCTAGATCGTGGATGTGTCCATGAGAAGAAATCAAGGTGAGACTGTAAACCCTGACCAGGAACGTGTTGGTTGTGCTAGATATGACTACACACAAAGTCATAATCCAATCTGACACTGGTCTGGGCATTTTAGTGAACAGGGGGAGAACTCAGTTACAGATGGCAAAACCTGTGCCCAAAGTACCTTTCAGGTTTCCAGTGTCTCAAACCTGCTAGCACCCGCAAAAGAGCTTGTTGCTCTTTTGCCAAGGTGGCCTGCACGAGGATTAAGGTTGAAGGATCAAGTGGCAGGGACGGGGAACCAGACGACTTGTCCAGCCCGATGATTGCCCCGCAGTGTCATCCTTTTGCTGATTGGTCCTCCCAGCTGTTGTCTAATGTCTAAGACACCTGGCCAGTTGCCCTTCTACCATTTCTCCAGAAATGCTGAAGACACCAGAATGTACGATCCATCACCTGCTGACATGGCTTTATTATTTTAACCAAAGGTGAGGTAGCATTTAGCTCTAGCAATTAGCACATTTCAGACACCTGTGCTTGAATCACAGGAAACAAGCCTTTAAAATAATCTGTTGACATGGAGGTGCGTTCTAATGCTAGTCTTGGAGACTCAATGACCCTGAAATGTTTATTTTTTTGTAATCTGAAATGAAAACAAATATTTTAAGCACACTGAACCGAAAGTTCAGATTGCTGCTTGCTTTGTCTCTCCATTTTGGCTTAACCTGACATAACCTGACTGACCTTTTATCAGTCAAAGTGTTTGGTCTTGTTTCTATTTTCAAAATAAAAAGCACTTGCCATTTTTGGGGAAAAAGAAGTGCATCACTAAATGTTACCAGTAATATATTTGTCTGCTCCTTTCATACTCTTGTCAGTCACCAGATTTAAACTACAATGGACCTATAAACGAACATGCCCTATGTTACAAGAGGCAACACGCTATAATATATGTAACATATTAAATGTTTATTAAACCATTATTGTGCGATATACACATATAGTGAACATATAAATAAGAACTACTGTTGCTTATGAACTTTGGTCATTCAAAAATAAGTTTTTCGAAACGATCTACTACACAATGTATAGATACTCAGCATGCAAAGCATAATACTGTAAAAAAACAAGTTCTTACTAAATTCCAGTCAACGTT
>JAUZST010003581.1:0-17040 GCA_034779995.1 Parotocinclus haroldoi | reverse complement strand
TGCATGTCCTCCCCGTGTCTGCGTGGGTTTACTCCGGGTACTCCGGTTTCCTCCCACAGTCCAAAGACATGCGTCTTAGGTTGATTGGTGTCTCTAAAATGGCCCTTAGTGTGTGTGTGTGTGTGTGTGTGTGTGTGCCCTACGATGGATTGGCACCCCGTCTGGGATTGTTCCTGCCCTTGAGCCCAGGGTTTCCCTCGTGGGCCCCGGCTGGGCCGCGACCCCATGAATCAATGAACACAATATCAAACCATTTAGTACTGTACTGTACCGTGACTTCTGTCTCGTTATGAAACTAATGGAGCGCTGAGACGTTTCTAAACGTTTCAAGACTGCGATCTTCTTTTCCGCCAGCAGCTGTTTGCTCACACTGTACCGCTCCCAAAAACGAGAGGACTTTTCATTCGTTTCATAACTTCTGTGAGCAAGGGTATTTGGGTGACGAGCGCCTGGTACTATTGGATTTCAAAAAACTAATTTGGAGATATAAATTGACCAAAAGCTGTTGACTCGTGGTAGGGGGCATGACTTTGGGCATGTATAGACAGGGATGCATGCACTTTGTGTTAAGATCAGAGATCAGGGGGGTTATTAATAGGATTAGGGGTAAAGGGTTAGGGTTAGTACCGCTGTAGTTCCTTCAGGAAATGTGAGCCTGGCTTTAGGTTCTTGCCTGGCCTGAGTCCCAGGTCCGTCCTGAAGAACACGCGAGCCTGAACCTGAGCCCCTGCGCTGGTGGGCTAGGGTATTAGACCGCAACGCCACCTGAACGGTTCAGTTTCCAATAGTTATACGACTAAAAGGCTGGCCACGTAAACGAAAGGTTATGAGAGGAACTTGGAGCGATCACTAATCATTCTGTTTCAGAATGGAGTGCAATCGAAAGCTTTTATTAAACACGTACAGGGTTTCCAAGGAATGCTTCATGGTTTGTGTGACGCTTGAACTTGTTCAGGTCCTAATCCTCAAACAATAAATAATACCCGGATCCAGCTGTATCATTAGTAGAACAAGAAACGTCCTAATAACACTGGATAACAGAGGTTTAACGACGAGGAAAAACATCTGTTTTTGTTCCAGGACATTCACATATCGTTACATTAAGTATACATGTAGCAGTTCTCTACAGCATTAGAAACAAACCGTTTAACAAACACACACAGCTTATTGTTTATGTGGTGCGGTAGCGTTGTGTTGGAAGCACATGCTTGTTGTTTACTTCTCACAGCATGAGCAAACGGTTCATGCCATAAGGCTGATATGGCCCAAGATCACACCTGGGAATGCTGTCTCCGACTAATGGGAATGGTATAAGATCCAAATCTGAAAGCTACTGTTAAAACACGAGGCCAGTAGCTCCCAGTCAGGAACGATCTGTACCAGACACATGGTGATGGTGGGTCCGACGATACGGAACATCTGTACATTTTAGAAGTACACTGCTCACAAAAATTAGGGGATATTTCTTTATTGGATATTTCATCATGAGGTATCCCTGAATTTTGTACATTTGTAGATCGTGTATTACCTCTAAATTCAGGGGGTTACGCTCCGAGACCCCCTGCGAATTTAGAAAACGCTCGGGTCAGCGGTGGTCCGTATGAACGGAAATACAAATGCAAATGCTCGTTATGTTTGTATTTAATATTAACATTAGAAATATGATAATACATGGACTATAACTGTTACAGTAAGTAGAACATTATTTATGAAATATTATTGTTATTATTATTAACAAAGGAACGCTATAAATGATATAAACAACCTACCGGAAAAAATAAAACAACAATTTACGGATTGCATCTGCTGGGCCTGCAAAATTTAATCGTTAGGTTCCAAGGCAAAAAATCTGCCAATTGAGGCGCAGGTTCAGAAGCGCCAGTTTTCGGGATATTACTGTATAATAACAGCCTTATTTCTAAATGGAATGCAGTTACTGAATTTGAATTTGAACATATTTCAGTTAACATTTTGTTTGTCCAGTGTTACATTGAAAGCTGTCTTAGCCGTGCTATAATAAGCCGTAAACACATATGATGATGCTAACGCGAGTAGCGTTGGTTTACGTTTTTTTTTTTTTTTTTTTTTTTTTTTTTTTTTGGGCTGATCTTGTTTGCCCCCTGATGTAAGCAGCACCTTAGATTAGACCGGCCGGTCTCAAGTCTCAAGACACTTTAGGTTCCTGACTTTACCAGTTTGTGTTTGTGATTTGTCCAGGGGACGAGGAGTGTGTGCCATCCAGAGACGTGTCGAGACGCTTCGAGGACACCAGCTACGGCTACCAGGACTTCTCTAGGCGAGGAGAGAATGTGCCGACATTCAGAGTGCAGGTAAAGGCCGGAGACTGGGACCGTGCGTTCTGTTCTTATTAGCTTAATGAGACGGAATGAGCTGGACTGATCCACGCGCTCTGTGCGGTTGTCAGGACTACAGCTGGGAGGACCACGGCTACTCCCTGGTGAACCGCTTGTACCCGGACGTCGGCCAGCTGCTAGACGAGAAGTTTCAGATCGCCTACAATCTGACCTACAACACAATGGCCACTCACCAGGGCGTGGACACCTCCATGCTCCGACGAGCCATTTGGAACTACATCCACTGCATGTTCGGCATCAGGTCGGTGTTTGGCCCGCTGCGTTTAATGCTCGGTCCGAACTCGGGACTCTGTGCCAACGTCTGTGTGTTTATGATCGGCAGGTATGATGACTACGATTACGGAGAGATCAATGAGCTGCTGGACTGCGGCTTTAAAGTCTACATAAAGACGATGGTGTGTAGCCCTGAGAAAATCACCAAGAGAATGTACGAGAGTTTTTGGAGGCAGTTCCAGCACTCTGAGAAGGTGAGAATGAAGCTCGCTACGGAATCCCAGGCCTGCAGAATAGAGTCATGTGATTGGTCTGCAAGTCTGAGCTTTGCATCTAAAGCTTAAAGTCGGTTCTTAAAAGAGACAGTCCGAGTCGAGTCTCTATCGTGAGTCCTAGTCAAGTTGTCTACAGTGAGTCCGAGCCAAGTCTCTAGGGTGACTCTGAATTGAGTCTATCGTTAGTCCGAGTCAGGTCTCTATCGAGAGTCCAAGTCGAGTCTAAGTGACTCTGACTCGGACTAACAACAGACAACCGAATCGGACTTGCCCTAGAGACCCGATTCGGTTGAATATTGTTAGTCCAAGTCGAGTCTCTCTTGTGAGTCCGAGTCGAGTCTCTCTCGCGAGTCCGAGTCGAGTCTCTCTCGCGAGTCCGAGTCGGTTCTCTCTCGCGAGTCCGAGTCGGTTCTCTCTCGCGAGTCCGAGTCGAGTCTCTCTCGCGAGTCCGAGTCGGGTCTCTATCGAGAGTCCAAGTACAATAGACAGCCGAATCGGACTTGCCCTAGAGACCCCATTCGGTTGTCTATTGTTAGTCCAAGTTGAATCTCTATCGTGAGTCCGAGTCAAGCCTCTAGGGTCTCTAAAGTTCAAGACGGGTCTCCCCCAGTAAATTTCGGGCCGTGAGTGAGATTTAAGTGGTTTTTGCTGCGTTCCTCTGTGATGTAATCCGTTCCTCCTTTTCTCTTTTGCAGGTCCACGTCAATTTGCTTCTTATGGAAGCGCGCATGCAGGCCGAACTGCTCTACGCTCTAAGAGCCATCACTCGCTACATGACATGAAGTGCTATTAACGTTACTCTGTAATTTTACTGTCGTTGTTGTTGCTTTCGTGGGACACTTCATCATTAAAAGTAAAAACAACAAAAAAAAAGAAGAAGACAGACCTAAACTGAAGGAAGGCAGAAGGTGGAGGATGACGAGGATCAGCTTCGCTGCGAGTAAAGAGGAAAAAAAAAATATCATGAAGTCATCTGAACTCGCTTCGCTGTGCAGTGCCAGAGCCTACCAGCAGGGGGCGAGGCCCAACACTGGGACGGCGAGAAGGCGAGCCCTCCTCTTTAGTGTTTCTAATGCATTTCGGGTTTTAGCGCGCCTCTTACGAGGTGACAGGATTTAGTCCCGTACGGCTGCAGCTCAGCGCACTACCTGCCTTTCTGTCTGACTTTGTGTAGTTTCGTTGTAGTGCACACAACCAGCGAGAAGCGCGTTAGTGAAGCTGCGGTAACGTGCCTGGTCGTGTGCGGCCCTGGAACCGAGCGCCCGGGGTCCGTCAAAAATGCTGCTTTACTCAAGCGGGAGGCACCGGCCTCCACACCCAGATCATTAGTCATTTTTATAAGCTAACTTATGGGATGTGACGGAGAGTGAGACGAGAGAGCGAGTGTGTGTGTGTGTGTGTGTGTGTGTGTGTGTGTGTGCGTGCGAGAGATATTCAGCTGTCTGAGCCCTCGTTTATGGTTTACTGTACGTTACCACTCATCTGCTTACCATTTGTGTTCAATAATTCAACAAACGTTTGGTATTTCAGGCATTAAAACATTATCAAGGCACTTTTTTCTGAAATATCAACAAGCTTCAGCTCTGATGTAGCCATTTTTTTTGGGGAGGGGTTAGTGACCGTTCCTGAATTTCACTCGGGTGAAAGCAGTCTTCCCGTTGTGACGTGCTTCCTGTTGCTCTGAGTCCCTGCCCCTGACCCCCAGACCTGTCTTCCCTTCACACACGGTCATCTTAACTCCTGAAAAGCTATTGTTCGTTTCGTAGTCAGTATAATAAACTGGTCTGTTGTGTAACTTTTGTATCCCTGAGCAGCATTCGTTTGTAGGCTCCCTCACACTGCTTGTTCTCGTGTGTAAGGATTTAAAGTATAACTAAGCAGCTTTTCTTTTTTTCTTTCCTTTTTTTTTTTTAAACGTTGAATCCGAGTGCGTTTTAAAGGACTTATAGATTTTCTGCTACTTTTGTTTACTAAAACCAAAAGTACTGCGTTCTGAAGGTGGCTGAAGGAACAGACGGGTGGAGTAACGTGGACGAAGTGGTACTTTAGAGATTTGGATGAGTTTTTTTCTTTTTGTATCGATCTTCAGAGTCTGGTGTCAGTTACTGACATTTTTTTTTTATAGTAAAGCGCCTAACAAAAAAAAAAAAAAAGGAAATAAAACATATAAACACTTTGTATCATCTTATTCTTGTCACTGATGTGTATTTGTGTTAAAAACGATCACGCCTATCAAACAGCACCGTGAGCGTGAGAACAATCCAGGCATGTTCATGTCCTCATTAATAGCTCCGAACCTGTGATGTGTACGGTGTTTCCATCTAATAAGGGAAGGATCTGAAGCTAATAACGGACGGGGAGGAATCGTTCCGTCCTGCGCTCAGTCGCCAGCCTGCTGCATCGCTCTGCCGTTACTGATTTCATATCGTTTTAAAGCTCTCTCACGTCACGGCTGTTTGATTAGGTAACGGGACTGTTGTGCGCTTCGGGCAGTTCTGAGTGATTGTACAGGTGGTACCAGTGAAGTGTTATTGTTAGGGATCATGGAATTAAGGAATGTGCAGGAGGAAGCCAGTGCCATTCTGTGTTGATGTAACAGTAACATGAAATTTGAATTCTTTTGCATTTTCCTGATCTCGTAAATAAAGCCTTTCAGATCACTGAAGCAGTGCCGTCCAGTTTCTGAATTCCATCGAAGATTCATCAATGATCTTTCGGCTCAAATACGCCTTTAATGAACACGTCACCGTACAGTCAAATCACTATGATTATACAGACAGCCAATTGAATATATCCATATATATATATTTGATCTCTATAGCTATATTTTGGGGCAGCAAGGTCCTGGGTTCAATCCAAGGGTGGAGCAGCCTGGGTTCTTTATGTGTGGGGTCTGCATGTCCTCAGTGTGTCTGTGTGTGGGTTTACTCTGGGTACTCCGGTTTCCTCCCACAGTCAAAAGACATGCATGTTTAGGTTAATTGGTGTATTTAAAGTGGGTTGTACCTGAGCTTGTGCCCAGAGTTGCTGGGTGGGCACCTGCGACCCCATGGATATTGTTCTATATAATATATTTAATATTTGTGTGAGCATTATATCTGCCTGCCTGCCTGCCTATGTGTGTGTGTGTGTGTCTGTGTGTGTGTGTGTGTGTGTGTGTGTGTGTATATATATATATATTAGTAAGCAGTATATATATACAATTATATATATATATGTATATATATATGTATAATGTAATGATAGAATTAGTTTATTGCATCCAAAAAATGTTTCCCTAAATCCAGTTTCCCTAAATCCAAGTCAGATTCAGATCCAGTTTTATTCACAGACTTACCAGAAAGTCAAGCATTTCATTCCATGTATCTTGCGCTATTAAAGCGGTAGAAACTGAAAGTTTAAATAAATATCCCCTGAGTGATGAAGTGTCGCTGGAGTGGCTTCAGAGATTGCTGAATGTGCTGTTTGAATTGCGTCTCCAGTCTTTTATGGACTGCCAGGCTCTGCCAGCGTTATAAATGACCGTAATTAAAAACCAAGGTGTTGCTTATTCGTTCAGTGACATCGTACGGCAGTGCCAAGCGGCCTTCACACTCTCGATCAAGGGCGTACTGAAAACGCCAACAGGTTTCTTTCACCCTCACTGCTTGTCTACGGATGTTTAAGATAGAGTAGTGTAAACGGTAAAGTGCAGTAGCAAATACCCTGGATTATTCCTTTGTTCTGTCTCGACATACTACAGAAGGTTCAGGAAGGCTCGCTGATCGGCTCCACTAAACGACGCTCACGTGGTGTTGAAGGCGCTCCTTCAGCCGGCCCGCGACAGGTAAGAACTCGAGCTTCCAGCATGCCTCCTGGTACGATTTGATATCATCATTAGCGGGCCACTGCAGAGATTTGTGATCTGTAAAAACAGAACGGAGCAAGTCATAATTCTGATCTCGTACTTTGTGACAAGATCTCTAGGTCTCGAGTAAATGTTTACAAGCTAATCGAACGCAGTCGTTTACAGGAGCATCGCTTGTATTTTTTTTATTACTTGTAGGTCGTCTCTTATGGAGACAGCAGGAAACGTTTGGACCGCCGGGGGATTTTTACAGAGCACAAAAACACACTGAGCAAACTTTGGCGGAATCATTCTGCAAACAAAGTGGCTCGTGACAAGAAACGCAACAGCTGGCAAGACATAACAAATGCAGTCATCAGTGACATTGCAAAAAAAAAAAAACACACAGTGCCATTTCAGGTGGTTGAGAGGGATGAGTTCTTCAGCTTTTTGATCACGTTAGGATAGGCGTGTACCGAAATGTCACTTTTTGGCTGAAACCAAAACACTGTAATTGAACACTGTTCACCCTTGTGACAATTCTCGCATCGTTTTCAAAAAATGCACCTGCACCTCACTCCACGCTGGCACCGAGTGCTTTTTGGGTCATTTTCAGCCGATAATTTCGATTATCCCTACTAGGGCTGTACCGATCCGATACTCTGTATCAGTATTGGCCCAATATGTGACAATATCACTGGATCGGACATTGGATGGGCTAAAAACAGTTTAATCTGATATCTTTCCTATCACGTTTATTCTTTACTACAATTTGGACGGCACGCCGTAAACAGAGATCTGTCATGTGAGCAATAGCTTGAACTCGAGTTAAATCCGCTAGCTAGCAGCTTGCTCGTCATGTCAGCTGTGTGGAGCTACTTTAAGCTCAACGATGATAAAAGTTAAACAGCCGTGTGCGACGTTTACAAAGCCGGTGTTTCAAGAGGTGGTAGCAGCGTATCGGTCAGTATCAATATCGGTATTGGGCCTAAAAATAGTATCGAGCCAGCCCTAATCCCTACTTAAGACCCAAGATTCACTGCCAAAGTATCGTTTAATTACCAGGAATTCAAAAACACAATCCCGCAAAATATCAAGATGCATTTTTAGGCCGATATCACACACCCCTACTTATAAACAATAAAAAGTTTTTTCAAATTAGGAGACCGCCTAATTTTCTCCGGGAGAGCTGGGTAACTCCTGTTGTACCTGAATAGAGCGTAAGAATGTCCAGCAGCTCTTGTGTGTAGTGCTGATCTGCGTCCTCAGTACAGTTCCACAGAGTCTGACATAAGGCCCCAGCCAGCAGCCAGTCCTGGGGCCCAAAGTCCTGCAGACACTCAATCAGCCTGTTCAGAGACAGAAAGTCTATCAGAGAATGACAGGGGTACAGTACAGCACTAAAGGGGTGCATCTGCAATATGCAAGGCCAGCATGACGATCGAGTTCCTTGCATTGCCTTCTGACCGGGCTGGCCGTGTCTGAGAGAGGAAATGCCAGATAGGGGGCGTTCCCTGATGCTGAGTATTCCAGGCTATTAATGGCCCCTCGGCAACCCTGAACAGGAGAAAAAAGCCAGATGCAAAAGAGGATTACTTCTTTACTGCTCCCTCTTCTTTTACTGTGCTTCTTCTCTCTGGATCTGCTGAGAGGTTCATGAGGACTCCACATGCTGAGAAGCACATCTCAGGGTTCTTGGAGTCCAACAAGGCCACCGCAAACTGGTGCACTGAGACAGAAAGCACAAATTCCAATTTGGCTGTTCACAATAACACTAGTAAGTCAAAAGTCACAGGACATTTTGATTTCAGAATCAAAATGCCATCTGAACACCCCCAGCAAGCAATGGGGGAGGGGGGGCTGTCTTTTAAGCCATGTCCAGAACATGGGCGCCATCTTTAAAGCCGTCATATCGGTGGTCATGGTGGTCATGTAGGAATCAAAGGAAAGCAGAATTGTATCAGAAATCGACTGCCGCCATCAGATTTGCAATATCACTTGTGGTTCAGAAGTTATCAACACAACACAAACTTTCAAATTTCAAAACTTTAGTTGTTCGTCACAGGTAGCTGAAGATGAAATTGATGATTCTGATCATCAATCATCAACGGGGAACGTAGCTGCCGTATCGTAGCAACAGACTTCAACAAGTGACGCCCCCAAAAAAACACCAATTTCACACAGCACTGTTACATCCCTCATAACCAAATCCAGAGAAACCGGGACTGTGGACGACAAGCCACCGACTCTGATGACTGTTACCGATGAAGAAACCTCAACAGCGCTTTTGCCAGCCTTTGCGACAAATCCACAACGCAGCATGCGGTGTGTCCTGTGTCTTTTGACTCGCCCTGTACATCACCAAATGTATATGGACACCTTTACTAAGAAGTGAGATCTTCCCTGTTTGAAATTCACCTTTGTTTTTGACGATGAAGCGCCGTACCTCTTGAAGGTGAGAGAGGTTCCCGAACACGCGTGTGGCTTCCAGTACGGCGTCCATGTTCGAGCTTAACATCAACTTTAAAAGCACTGCATAGGTACGTGAAAAGTTGCAGATATAGTACAAGCATATATAAGTATCATTCACATTAAGTATGTTCAGATTAACACGACTGCTTTGCCTTTCTTACACTTGGAGATGCGAACGTGCTGGCTGCAGAAGACCGAGCTCTCTGCTTGGTAGTAGGACAGGTTGTTGATTGTGGCTGCTGAGTTTATTACCAACTCTGGACTCTCCTCCACTGACCTGTCCTCTAAAATGCATTGGAAAAGGATAGATAGATCACATAAAGGAGAATACAGTTGTTCCCTCGCCACTTCGCGGTTCACCTTTCGCGGACATTTTTCTTTTCAAAAAATATTCATGGAAAAAATATATCGCGGATTTTCGCTGTTGCGCTGGTTTTTGCGGAACTTTTACATGAAAAAAAAAATCACAAAATGTATAAAAATATATAAAAAAATATTTAAAAAATATAAATTTGGACAATAAAGGAATGTTTAATAAATCATAAAATGTTACGATTTGCAGTAAATTGCGTATTTACTCAGCGGATGAACACTCACCAAAAACGAGGAGTAAGACCAGAGCATCGGAGTCGCTACTTGCCGACATGACAAGTTTTTGTCTGCTGTCTGCGTTTTGTCTACGTTCTACGGCTAAAATGGTGTATAAATACTTCAATAAATATAGCGTCCCTACTTAATTAATTAATTCATTCATTCATTATCTTCCGCTTAATCCACACGGGGTCGTGGCCCACACGGCAACTCTGGGCGCAAGTACAGGAACAACCCTAGATGGGGTGCCAATCCATCGTAAGGCACACACACACAGTCACACACTGAGAGTCCTTTTAAGAGACACCAATTAACCTAACACGCATGTCTTTGGACTGTGGGAGGAAACCGGAGTACCCGGAGTAAACAAACACGGACACAGGGAGGGATTGAACCCACCGAGTCACCCTGCTTCTGCCTTGAAGGATTTCTGAAATAAATCTCGGTACTCGTCGTTAATTACGATTTTCCCCTAAGAAATAATGTAAACTGAATGACTCTATTCCTGAACCCAAAGAATCCAAAATGTACAAGACATTCTATACAGGCTGTTGATAAAGCAAGTCTTTCTTTACCATCGTTAATTTGCGTTAATGTTCGTCTTGTCACCCACAGGGGTCAAGCTGAAACCGTGTGAATACATCCTGGGCTTCTTGTGCCTCATCTAAATCTCAAAAGAGCATCTCGTACGTTGGTCGGTAAGAAAAACATTTATCATAGTAGAACAGACGGACAAAGACAAGAACAGAAGGATTTACATTAAGTCGGCAAAGTCATTAATAATGAACTATTGAATGTCTCGTGTAATTACCTGAATGATGTATTGAAAGTGAAAAACAAAAAGGATTGTTGCACGACCACGACTTTTGCCCGAATGTCTACATTTCCCAGCGCTCATCATTCCCGCCATGTGACTCGGCACTGCCGACTTCCTCGTCAAGGCGTGGAAGAGTACAGCGTGTATACTACGTACCGATTGTGTTGCTAAAGCAACAAATCTGATGGTGACCCAAGACTGTTGTCCGGTATTGATTTCTGCATGACCACACACAGAAGTGGCCTGGTCCTGGTTAGGGCACAGGAGTTGCTGGAGTTGCTGCTGCAGTGGTAGGAATCATGTTTGTGTCTGCAGGAAAGGTCCTGCTGAGACTGAACCCTAATTATTACGGTAGAAAGCTAGCGTATTGGACTGCCGTTCCGATCTAATAAATAGCGCTCTAACTTGAAATAGTGATATTGAGAGCGCGGGAATGTGATATTGCATGCGAGAGCACTGTGGCATCCTGTTTGAATGCAGAGTTGTGGTTTACATTGTTAATTTCGATGTCATCCTGTTAAGTGTGTGTTTTCAGAATACCCACGTCTGGTGTGGAGAGCACTGAGCCTTTTCTCGCTATCTGTTACTCTTGGTTACTTTTTCCGTCTCATTTTCGGTCTTGCTGTACAGCGATCAAAACAGGAAGTTATTTCAATTTACCAGACAGAGGCCAGATGTGTGAGAACCGTCTGTTGTTTCAGCTCTGTATTATGACGGCTCGGGTCTACGTTAGCGAGTGTAGTTTAATTTATAAAATGACCTTTTTCTTTTGAACTACACTATGTAGATGCAAGTATTAAGGAATTCATGGGTTTGACTACTTTACAAATATTAGGACAACTGAGTCTCAGTGGTTAAGGTTGTGGTTTAATTGGAAAGTTGAATGGTCCGCTCACACCTTCACCGATCTTCCTTTTAACGAGGCCCCCAAACTCAAGTGTAAGATGCTCTAGATAAGGGCCCGACACCTGGACACATTTCCAGCAACAGTTCTAAAGCACTCAATAATAATGTGACTTGCTACTAACACTTTAATTTCCTCTGGGATTAATAAAATATCCGTCCGCCACCTTTCTGTCTGTCTATCTATCTATCCATACACCTATCCTTCTATCTATCTATCTCTGTCCATCCGTCCATCCATTCATCTATCTACCTATCTGTCCATCTGTCTGTCCATTCATCCATCCATCCATCGATCTGTCCGTCCATCCATCCATCCATCCATCCATCCATCCATCCATCTATCTCTGTCCATCCATCCGTTCGTCCATTCATCTATCTACCTATCTGTCCATCTGTCTGTCCATTCATCCATCCATCCATCTGTCCATCTGTCCGTCCATCCATCCATCCATCTGTCTGTCTGTCTGTCTGTCGATACATCCATCCATCTATCTTCCTATCCGTCCATCTGTCTGTCCATCCATCCATCTATCCGTCCGTCCTTCCGTCCACCCGTCCATCCATCAATATGTCTGTCTGTCCATCTATCTATCTATCTATCCATCCGCCTGTCATCTGACTGCCTGTCTGTCTATCTATCTATCCATACACCCATCCATCTATCTCTGTCCGTCCGTCCGTCCGTCCATTCATCTATCTACCTATCTGTCCATCTGTCTGTCCATCCGTCCGTCTGTCTGTCCGTCCATCCATCCATCCGTCCTTCTGTCCACCCGTCCATCCATCAATATGTCTGTCTGTCCATTTATCTATCTATCTAACTATCCGTCCATCTGTCTGTCATCTGACTGCCTGTCTGTCTGTCTATCTGTCTGTGTTAGCTGGACTGGCGTGAAGCACGGCTGGACAGTCGTGATTGTGTACCATCCCCAGATGGCTCATTTTTGTCAAAGAACTTTGGGATGAACTGGTATCCAGATCTAACTAAGGCTTCAATGGAAGCCATTCTAGTGGAGAAACTCCTGTTCACCCAATTATGAGGACCTGTTTTAAACATATAAGTGAGGTTATGGTTGCCTACGGATGAGAGTCCTGTTCAGGGTAGACCACAATGTGCAACATCAAACCAAAAACACACTGCCAGTTATGTTAGGTCAGAAAATTTCCTGGTGTGTTCTCTCCCTTCTTCCCATCCTAGTTAACCCTACTAACTACATTTCAGAGCGAGGTTTCACTACCAAAAAAATGGAACTGCTGATTCTTCTTTCTTGCTGAACAGGAAACGATAAGCACCTCTTTACTGTTCCCCAGCAGACTGAAAAACTCCCATGTTGGACTGAAAGTGGCTTCCAGATCATACCTAAAAACCGCAGAAAAGTTTCTCCTGTGTATCTCGGAAATGTGTACTGAAGGCTAGGCTTAACAAAACGGTATCTGGGAAGTGACATCATTACTGTACGCAGACTGTGTGCATGCTGGTTGCTGTAGACAGGATATAAGCGCACCGTGCATGGGGAGGAATATGCATTAATCTAGCTTAGCTCATGCAGCCACTTCTCTTGCACATGCTAGATGCTTGCGAGAAAAAAAGGAAGGTGAAGTGAAACTTGTGCTTTAAGAAATTTCACACACCTTCTTCCAAAATATAGCCAACGGGGGTGGGTTTGTGTTTGGGACTGAACACCCCCTAACCAAAACAAAAAACAAAAACAAACAAACATGCTTATTTCTGAGAAATATTCAGGACTTCTTGTTACCAGAGATGCCACAGTATTTGCTATTTGCATGCTGGATATCATCTGATATAAACAAGCACTGATGTAACATCTGGTACGTCCATCATTCATTCACATTCAATTTCTTATCCGCTTAATCCTGGACAGAGTCGAGCCGGCGGCACAGGGTGCAAGGCAGGAACAAGACAGGGTGCCAGTCCATCATAGGGCATGGAACAGGGCACTGAGACACAAGGATGACCAATTAACATGTCTTTGTTCTGCAGGAGGAAACCAGAGCACCCGGAGTAAACCCACGCACACATGGCAAAGACATGCAGACTCCACACAGAAAGCACCCAGACGATCTAAATTAGGACCTTCCTTTTGAGCAACAGCCATCTTTTCAAAGTTAAACAACTTCCAATGATGTAGTCTGTGAGCTGGTGGTGTCTGTATTTTGGCTCCTGTTTAGCTTCAGCCATGGACTTTTAGGTTGAACGCGGGCACGATTTGTGGCACTAGTGCACGTGCAGTAGTCTTTCCTAATGCGTGGAACTCGAGGCGTGTTTTTGACCGTTTTTTTGCAAAGTGTACGTGATGTACTCGCGCGCACACACTGTTAAAACAATAATTAAGTTATTGTAATAAACAATCCATAACACACACCCCTAGCTCATCGACAGTCATCTACACTGTAGGGCTGGGCAATATGACAACAGTTTATCTTATCATGAATGTGCTTTTCTGAGCCCACCTACACTAAGCTGCTACTGTTGGACCCTTATAAGTTGCTCTGGATAAGGGGGTCTGATAAAAGCCTAGACTTAGATTTCTGAACATATCCTATCAGAGAATATGGTCAGTGCTTAAAGAACACTGACTGACTGCATGTTTCATTATAAAGAGTGTAATTATCCGGCATATTTCAAATAATAAATCTGTTACTGTTAATGAGTTTTGTTTGTGATCACATGTATCTGTATAAATACCATACTTTCGCTCGCCACTGCCATGTTGTAAGTAAAGCCACGAAATGGCCATTGAGGTCCAACTTACGATTTTTTTACGATGGGAATCCGATCGTTTAAATTGAATTTAAAATACACATTGAGCAGAAACCATTCTCTGATTATTACATTTCCAAGCGATCTTCAGTATGGTACTCATTCACACTCTGATGAGGAAGTCGGCAGTGCGTGACACGAGCGACCACATCGTCGCTGGGAAATGCAGTGAGGAAAAGCCGTGGTTGTGACAATAATCGATAATCGACAATAAATTTTCAACTTTCAATACAGTATTCAATAAATGACAAAAGATATTATTAAATACTTCATTATAAAATAAGCTTTATGGGACTAACTTTGTCCAAATGTAGTCGCTCTGACTGTCTTAAGCATTAACCTTTCCACTACGATACTCTCCAGCACTGAGCAGAGTATGACGTAGGGAGTCATGAGGTAGGAAATGTAGTGAGGAAAAGCCGTGAACGCGGTTGTGTTTTCAGTACGTTTCATGCACGCCACACTATGATTTATATAGTGCAGTGGATTCCAGTTAATTGGAAAACCGGTTAATGGGAGCAGCCGCTTATTCGGACCAGATCCTAAAGTACCGAAACAAATCCTATTATATGCGCGTCATTTTATTCGCTTATTTGGAACTAAATTTTGCTTAATTGGACCAAAGAACGTGAGAAGCGAATAAGAAATACGTAATATCCGTGAGGAAACTCTTCGCCTCTGGCATAACTACCCGAAAAATCCCGAGTTCCTCCCCAGCCCTTTACTGCCACCTACAGGTCTTTACCTAACATTTCCATTTACTACAGAAAATAAGCCACAAGTCGCCACTTAGCCACAGCAAAAGCGCGTTAGATCCCACTGGATAAGTTCTTCAAACGTTGACTGGAATTGAATAAGAACTTGTTTTTTACAGTATTATTACTTCGCATGCTGAGTATCTATACATTGTGTTGTAGATCAGTAAGCAACAGTAGTTCTTGTTTGTACGTTCGCTATACGTGTATAACACAAAATAAAGGTTTAAAAAACATTTAATATGTTACATAAAATTATAGCACGTCCCGTCTTGTAACTTAGGGCATGTTCGATTAATTGGACCAGCCGGTTATTAGGATAAAAACGATCACGTCCTGATGTGTGTGAATATGTGTGTATACATACATACATACATACATACATACATACATATACACACACACACACACATATATATATATATATATATGCATACATACAGTCAGGTCAATGCCAATTTAGAGTAATCGGTTAACCTAACACACATCTTTGGACAGTGGAAGGAAACCGGAGTATCCAGAGTAAACCCACAGAGAGGACATGCAGACTCCATACAAAAATCACTCAGGCGGCTTCACCCTGGGATTAAACCAAGGCTTCAATCACTGTTAATGCCTGTCTGCCAGCTGATTCTACTTCCAATCACTCCAGCTAGACCATAAGAGCAGAGCAAGAGCACATGGTTCTACTGTTTTCTACTTACTCCATATGAAATGCACCACATTTTGTTGACATTTAAACACAGGTAAATATGCTTTCTGAATGAACCAGAACAATGCACATACCTCCATTTCTTCACACAGCTGATTCAGCCTCGCTACCAAACTCGTATACATTGAGCTTAGCAAGTTAGACAGTTTCTTCTTTGATTCGGCCTTTAAATTGTTTATGTCACGCAGTCTACCAGAGGGAAAAAACAAAAGCTTATATTTGCATTTCAAATGTTAAACAATCCATTCACTCATAAATAGTAGAGTTGACAACGTTTGTGTTTCGGGGGAATTTGATGCAGTAGTTTTTTCTTAATATGGTTTGAAGTTTATTTTATTGTATGAACCAGATGTATAATTTGGCGACACTTTAAGGAACCACAACTGGATTGCTAGGGCAAAAGTGGAGAGCTGATTACCGTTCCTCTAGATCCTGCAGGTTGTCCTCCAGCTTGTTCCTCTGATCTCTGACGCTGTGAAGCTTCATCATGAGCTGCTGTTTCTGAGAAACCACAGCTTCCTGCAGCAGGAGAAAACTTAAAGGAAAAAAAAGAAAAAGTATGGGTCACTGAGTGGCAAGTTTCAAAGACATACACCGTAATGCACAGCAGACACAGAGAGATTAAATGTTGAATGCATGAAAGCATCTTCATGGAAGCCACTTTATAGAGATCCACAAGCCAACCGCAACAACATCAGTCAGAACTACGGCTTAAACGTCACAGAAATGCATGACAAAGCTAATAACGATGGTAACGAAGCAATTTGTTTAACTGATATCTAGTAATTTCTTCATATGTGGACAATCTATTAAAGAAGATCTGTGCTGAATACCTGTGACCTCTGTGGTCGATCAGCTGGCAGTCTCTACAAGTCAGTTCATCACAGACGAGGCAAAAGAACCTGAGCCGCTCCTGTTTGTGTGAGGTACAGCACAGACTTGGGCTGAATCCTAAAGAAGAACGACAAAAAGAGACAAGCTCATGAAATTAGCAAAGGCAATGAGGAAAACCAGTGCTGTGATGTCACAGCTGACACAACCAAATATTTCATTGAATCATTTATCACTTAAGAATTGCAGTTCAATTGAAATTTGGAAAATATCGGTATTGTTCAAATTGTGGCCAGGAAATACGGTTACATTTATGCACTAGATCAGACGCTGACCTGACATTATCTTAGTCACTCGGTCTTTTTATGCTACTGTAATGGAAATGTAGTCGATTCTGGTTAACGGGGCCACATCGGGACGTGATTGTTTTGGTCCTAATAACCGGCTGGTCCGATTAATCGAACATGCCCTATGTTACAAGACGG
>JAUZST010003580.1:0-17040 GCA_034779995.1 Parotocinclus haroldoi | reverse complement strand
AAATAACAAATTATTACAATTTAAATTAGTAGTAGAAAAAATAATAATTCAAATTATAAAACAAAATTCATTAGACATTAGACAAAATTCATCATACATTCCTGTGGGAGGAAACCGGAGCACCTGGAGTAAACCCACACGGACACGGAGAGGACATGCAGACCCTGGGGTTGAACCCAGGACCTTCTTTTTGTGAGGCCGGGGTGCTACCTATTGAGCCACCCTCAAACAATAAGGAGAAAACATTTAGACTAAGCAGTTGTTTATTTGTGATCGATCCATGTGAGTTAGCAAATCACATAACCCTGTCAGAAACACTAATGAAAAGCTTAAAATGAAAGTCTGTCTGCTCTGCACAAACTCACACCACATCGTCTTTTTTTTACAGCTCGTGGCAGTGTCTTTGATCTAAAACGTCCTGCCAGATTTACTGTTTTTACAGATTTACTGAATCAGTGTTCTGTCCTTGTTGTTCACAGTGAAGTTTGGTGGGGAACCCAAAGTTGTTATTATTATGAAACTGGCAGTAAAACAGGACCTTAGCACATAGTTTTCATGAGATTTCTGCCTGTTTATGATTAATGTCTTGCTGTGTTTCTCCTTAGCCTCCATTTACACAGGCTCCACCTCCTCCAGGACCTAACTTGGCCGGACCTGTGATTCCTGCCAACCCTATGATGCAACACTCATATAATGTGTATGAGCCTGTCCAGCCTCACTGGTTCTATTGCAAGCAAGTGGAGTCAAAGAGTGTTTGGCTTCCTTTCAGCATTCTGGATTCCGTTGGACTAGAAGAAACATTTAATTCAGGTAGGAGGGACAGATAAAGTTGGAACAGTAAGGATAATGCAAAACAGTTGTAAATTTTCTTCGTTGCAGACAGTATAAAACTGAGATGTATCATGTGTTGTATGGTCAAAGTAATTTCAATATGTTCTACGCCTATGCGTGAATTTTAGGCCTGCACCAAATTCCCCCAAAAATTGGGAAGGATGCAATTTAGTAGAAATAAATTATTAGCTAACAATTGTGTCCACGCCCTTGGCAACGATAAATTACACTTCTGTGATGACAGCATTAGCAAAGTTATCTACATTGAGATTTTAGAGCAATGCATTTATGCATTTTTTAAAAAGACAAGGCAAAACCACATGCTATACTCATTACAAAGCCATGGCTGCAGACGAAGAGGGCACAGGTACCGGAATGGCCTGCTTGCAGTTCTGACCTGTGTTCAGTAGACATTGAAAAGATAACACCTGAAATATATTTTTAGTTGTGAGAAGGACACTTTTGCTAAATGCTGAAAGTGCTAAACGCTTTGCTGTCCCAAAGTTTTTTCTAATGTGAAGGATTGAAATGCAGGACTGGACAAAACATTAAATATCTCAGGTTCATGGTTCATACTGTCTCAAATGAAATAAAAGTCAAAGTAATTGTAAGGACTTGTTTAAATTAGCTTTTTATTTGATGCTGTTTTTGACAACACTTGTTGTTATGCGTCTTTTTCATTCGTGTCTTTTTCAAGCAGTGTCTGCTACATGGTGCAGTTTATTCAGGACTGTCCTGTGCCTATTGCAAGTGTAAAATAACTGTGAACTCTGTTCTTCACCTTTAATGTTTAGTCCAACCAGACCCAGAGAATGTTGTATTAAGTACAGATGGAGGACGCTATGATGTGCATTTGTACGACCGAACTCGCACCGCTGTTTACTGGGATGAGGAGCCAACTGAGGTGCGACGCTGTACCTGGTTCTACAAAGGGGACACGGACAGCCGCTTTATCCCTTATTCAGAGGAGTTTAGTGAAAAACTAGAGGTACTTAACATTGCCGAGATTCCTTTACTGACTTGGTTGTTTTGCACAGTTGTTTTGTTTTTCCACACAGATTTTTGTATGAAATGTATTTTTAGTATATTAGTTTCTTACTTTAGTGAAGTTTTATCCTAGTCAGGGTGGGGATGGGGTTTTGGTTTTTAGCCTATCCCAGAATGTATGGGTGCAGGTGAACACATACCACCTATACCACCATCCCCTATGTCCAGTTGTGTGTCCTTGTGAAACCTTCCCTGCCAGAGTTCACAATGGTGGTAGGCTAGCAAATTGCCACTGCATCAATTGTGCACTTACATACTTTATTAAATTAAACTTTTTTTTAGCTTGACATATGAGAGCGTGTGTGTGATTGGCATTATGTGTTTACTTTCAACAGGCAGAATACAAGAAAGCTGTTTGTACCAATCAGTGGCACCGCAGACTGGAATTTCCATCAGGGGAAACAATTGTTATGCACAATCCAAAGGTGAGCTATTATCATCAACCCTCCAAACAGCACAGATTTCATAAAACTTGAATTTAAAAGGGTCTTATTTTACGGCTGTAGAATAACAATGCCTGTTTAAACCCCACTCTTTCAGGTAATTGTGCAGTTTCAGCCGTCAGCCATGCCTGATGAATGGGGCACCACACAGGATGGCCAAACTCGTCCCAGAGTGGTCAAGAGGGGAGTAGATGATGACCATGATGAAGTCCCAGATGGTGTGTAAATCATATTTAACTTTCAGTTCCTGTCACTCCAGCATAATTAATAGAAGTTTTCATCTCGGCAGTCTGGTGTATTGTATTGTGTATTGTGTATTGTGTATTTTTCCAAATATAAAATTGGACACTTAGAGTGTACTCACAGTAGATGATTAGTACCATATCCAAGTTTTATCCCTAAAGTATGGATTATTTTACTTGCCATGCCCGGGTGGGGTACGCTGAACCACACTCAGGCAGGCTTGAGGACAGGACTCTATGTACACAGTCCCTAAAAATCTTCTTATACATGCAGCAAAGTCAGTCAAAAATCTGTTGGTCTGTAAAATCAGTAAATCCTTTATAAGGCATATGAGAGGGCTGTGTTCAGTGCAGCCACAGTGAGAGCAAAGTATAAAATGGCTATGCTGTACAAGTGTGTGTTACTCTACCACCAAACATTCCATCATGATCACATAAGTATGCTTGTTGCCAGAATATTTAAGCGTGGTGTGAACTCAAGATAACATGAGAGTAGAGAGGGGGGCAATAATGGTCAGGCACGGTCCAAGCAACCGGGCATTTTGTGTGTTACCAATTCTTTGATGCTGCTGATTTAAAAAGTTTTTATATGATGCAGTTGCACAACATCCCCGCTTAACTGAAACTCTTACAAGTTTGTTATAGCTACTGTCCTTAAACCACATTAGGGCTCTCAGTTGTTTGGCTACTGAAAAGGCTGATGTGTATTCAATACAGTTAAAGATAAATTGACAAAATCCTTTAGTTCACATAAATTGAAATTCATTTGTTTACGAATTAATGTTACAGGAGCATGGTGGCATGGTGGTACAGTGGTTAGTGCTAAAACCTCATCAAATCCCTGGTTTGATCGCGATCCTGGACTCCACCTTTGTGGAGTCTGTATGTCCTGCCCTTGTTTGCATGGGTTTACTTTGGGTACTTCTGTTAGACAAACCATGAGTGGAAGTTAGATTTGATCTTATGATTTGATTGTGCGCTTACTCGAATGAAATCCATTGTATCTAAAAAATACTAATGGTGCCGCTCAATGTGGTGCCAAGCGTATGTACATCACATCACAGCTTTAGCAGATGTATGATGCTTTATAGCTAGGGGTGTAACAAGGCATCACGGTGCAGTATGTCAGATCATGGAGACTGATGATGTCATATGAGAAATTCAAATTAGGATTTATTTTTGTAGCGCATTTTTAATGAAGTATCGTCTTCCTCTTTTATCTATGCCCAAGCCCAAATTGAGCAAACCTATTGTGACAGTGGCAAGTAAAACCTCACTAAACATTATAAGGAAGAAACCTTGGGAGGACCAAGGATCACAAAGGGGCCCAACCTCCTTGGGTGGCTTAGATGATATATGTTACATGAAACATGCGTTCCGCAACATCTAACGCTATTGCAGAGGGCACCATCATACTTTTCCCATACACATTTATAACTTGTTTTATTACTTTTAATTGAAGCAGACTAAATCTTCTTTTTATTCTAAATCTATCTTTTTATTGTTTTTTTAATACAATGTGATTATCCATTACTTTTAATTTTCATTGGTCAGAAATATTTGTTTAGTAGTTTAATATGTTGTGTTACTTGCTATAGAACAAAAAATTTACTTACCCTTACCTGACCACGGGCTCTAAAAATGTGCATTGTTTTGCATTTTTCACCCTTAAAAATAATTTTAAAAAGTAGACGAAGATTGTGACTCGTGAAACACCATTAATCAAATCACAAGTTGACCTCATTACACCCCTGTTTATAACTAGTGTTTGATTTGCTAAATGTATACATATGGTTGTCTCTACTCAAGGTGAGATGCCACAAGTGGACCATCTGGTGTTTATGGTGCATGGCATTGGCCCAGTATGCGATCTGCGATTCAGAAGCATGGTGGAGTGTGGTAAGATTCAGCAGCTTCTTAAGAGTTGGATATCTAAACTTTAAAGTAGAAATTGCAGATACTGTACAGCTTTGTCATATCCAATGCTTTGCATTCTCATGTTGGTTTGTCTCTTTGTTTTGGACATTAGATTAGGTTAGATTACGTTAGAACATGCATATCTGGTGTTGACAGCTCCTTTTGAACCTGTTATAAGCATTTGAATGTCTGTGTTGCAGTGGATGATTTCCGTAGCGTTTCCCTGAAACTGCTGCAGAGCCATTTTAGGAAGGCTCAGAATGACCGCGTTATCAGTCGTGTGGAGTTTCTGCCTGTGCACTGGCATACAGCCCTGCATGGAGATGCAACAGGAGTGGACAGGTTAAAGCATTGGATTGAGATTTCAATGAATTTCTACTGCTGTATATTATCGCTGTTGTAACCTGATATTAACCAGACACACTACTTCCTTTAAATACAGTAGTTCAATCATATAAGATGTTAGATACTCACCGATAGAAATGGTAGATACTCACTGAACTTGGGGACTGCGGTGGCGTAGTGGCTAAGGTACTGATTGTGGACCAGAAGGTTCAGGGTTCAAATCCCACCTCTGCCGAGCTACCTGAGCAAGGCCCTTAACCCACAATTGCTTGGATTATAAGACTATTAATTGTAAGTTGCTCTGGATAAGAAGTGCAATCAATGTAAATGGAGTAAATGGACAATGATATTCTGCACAGGAAAAATAACTTTAACTTGTTGATATCTTAACATCTTTATTTTTTGCTGTTTAGGCGGATCAAGAAGATCACCTTGCCAAGTACTGGGCGACTAAGACATTTTACCAATGAAACCCTCCTAGATGTGCTGTTCTACAACAGTCCAACGTACTGCCAGACCATCATGGACACCGTGGCTGTTGAGATTAACAGGCTTTATGCACTATTCATGCAGAGAAACCCAGAATTTAAAGGGGGCGTGTCAGTGTCTGGACACAGCTTGGGTAAGAATGAATATCCTGTAACTAACCACTTACTTCATGAAAAACTCATTTTATAGTGCTGACTCCAAGCCAAGTTAAAGTGCTGGAGGTTTCAGTAAACACTTTGCTCTTTTCGCAGGCTCTTTGATCCTTTTTGACTTACTGTCTAATCAGAAGAGCTCTTCTTCTGCGTCAACCCCAAATGTTAATGCTCCACCTGAAGTGAAACAGGTAACATGCAGTATAATTGGAAATTGTTTGAGTTTGCCATTTTTATGAGTAATAGCACAGTGTGGAACGGCTTGTGTCCTTACCGTGTCTGCGTGGGTTTGCTCCAAGTACTCCGGTTGCTCCTGCCCTTGTGGCCAGAGTTGCCAGGTGGGCAATGGCTGGCCAAGATAGTGGATGGATGGATGAATGGATGGATGAATGACTGTATGTGTATGTACTGTAATGTAAGGTCATTGGTACTTCTCACTAGGAAGGAGCTGCCTCAGAAGGTTATAATGCACCTCTAAGCTTTGTCAAGATGATCCTATAATTAACGAGGATTTGTCTCGTTTCCTCTAGTTTGGATTAAACTGGTTTTAAAGTTTTAAAAAAGAATTGCACTGATTGCATTTTACTTGTGTTGCAGTTGTCGAAAAATTGAAAAAGAAACGCTCATTTTCTTATTAATTAGGAGTAATAATTCATTATGTTTGAAGATAATGAATTACTCTTGCCAAATTATTAGTCATTTGGGAATGTATTCATCTGTGACGTATATAGAAAAGCTCATCTTTGATTTATGACATCATCAGGAAATGGACAGGGTGGGACTGAAAGCTTGAAGCTTGTCCAAAGTTTTATGCTGAGCATAAATGGGACAGAAGTTTAAGTGCTTTACGTTGTCACGTATGGCTGTTCACTGGGGTCTAGTCTCAACATTTTGTGATGCTGATTTGTGACAATGTTGTTAAAACATTATATAAACGAATGCCTCGTGTTTGTCGCAGGTGGGTCCTCCTGTCTCCCAGGCCAGCGAGGTATGTACCCTAGGTGCAGTGGAGGACAAGAAGGGAGAGGAAGAGGAATTGGCTAGTCTCTCATCTGTGCTAGAGCAGTTGGGCCTGTCTGAGTACCTTGACACCCTTGAACAGGAGAAGATTGATGTTGAGTCACTGGTAAGAGTCACTTTTTTTCACATGCACCATATACGCTTCTCACAAATATTAGGGGATATTTCATTTTGAAATATCACCCTGATTCTTGTGAGCAGTATTTTTGACATGTTTGCGTGAACTCTTGCCTTTTTCGATCTTTCCGTGCAGCTTATGTGCACAGTGGATGATCTGAAGGAAATGGGCATTCCACTGGGGCCACGAAAGAAGCTTGCCAAGTTTGTCAAAGAGAGGGCTGCCAAGCAGGTAGGCATACTTCCAAGAGTAAATAAAGTGAATGTGTGTGAGTAATGAGTGATGTGCAGCCCTTACACACTAACGTAACCGTTTTTCTTTTTACTTCTAGGCTGCACAACAGGCTGCACGAGAGAGCACTGTGGCTAAACAGAACATGAAAGAAGACTCGGCAGCCCAGCACACTGAAACGGTCACCAATGTTGCAAAGCTTAAAGTCCCAGTTGGCAGGCCTATGTCCTCCATTCATGTGGACTACAACTGCTTTGAAATTGGCACTGGACAGGTAAAGTTGAAGGCCATCCACTTTTGATTATGATGGATATAGACACTTTTCCATATGTATTATTGCTTCTATTTTTCTAAAAGCTTGCTGTAAAAAATGTTATCGTAGATTTAGTGCTCGGTTACAGTTTTATGAGGCCCAGGTCAGCACTTCCTGGGACAGTTAAATAACTTGTGGTGAATGTTGCAGAATAGGTCAGCACTTGTATAGGTTTTTGTCTTTTTCAGTCTAGACTGTATTTGCTCTCCGCACATAGGTGTCGGTGGTTTATCACACTTTGGACTTTGAGCCAGTCAGTTTCTTTGCTCTTGGCTCTCCCATTGGCATGTTCCTGACAGTGAGAGGAGTGGAGAAACTCGAGGAGACCTACCACTTACCTACCTGCAAGGCCTTTTTTAACATCTATCATCCAGTATGTTTGTCCCATCACAACACCAACCCTGCAGACACAGCCAATGCTATTTCAGTAACCATTTGTGGAACACATTTGAACAGACTAACGTGAGCATAAAACACATGTGGCTTGGCTTTGAACTTTGTTGCTTGACTCCCAACAATCGGTTATGCTACTTTATCTTTATAGTGTTACACTTTAAATGTTCTCTTTTGTGCTCCTCCAAGTTGGATCCAGTGGCATACAGGGTTGAACCAATGATTTTACCAGATATAGAACTGGAACCTGTTTTGATTCCCCATCATAAAGGAAGGAAGAGGCTTCATCTTGGTATGTATTATTTTGAATCATTCATTCATATATACAGTCAGACCCCTGAATCAGAACGCAGCAGAACGTTTGGCTTACCATATTTTTTTTTTTTTACAAGTAAACCCACAGCAATGTTCTTCCAACTGGCTCCCTGTAGATTCTTACATCAGATTTTATAGTAGTGATGTTAAATAAAACCAAATAAACAAACAAACAAAACTTTAAGATTTTTTTATTCACATTTAGATCTATAAGGAAGCTTATAAATATACTAAACAATAACCTACCAACACCATATGTCTCTTGGATTACTACTGGTGAGTTCTCTTCTACTGAATGATCCAAAAGGAAAAAAGTAATATTTTTAGATTAAACATTTTCTTCCCTCTTTAAACCTACTATATGTAAAAACCTTAACCCAAAATGTATTACATTCTCTTTGGACCACAGGTTCGTAATTTTGTCAGTAGAAATGACCAGTAGTAAATGAGAGGAGTTTTATGTTCATTTGTCAATGTTAAGCTTTTTACTTATAATGGGTCATAAATGGGAAGAGAAATAGCTTAATGTAAAATGGTTACTTTTAATTTTGACCAGGTTATTCATCTCAGTAACAGAGTACTTGTCGGTAAGAGTAATTGAGAGAAGTTGATCAAGGTGTTCCTAGAACACCTAGGAGCTGGATTAAGTCATGTTAAGCTTTTTAATCTTTCCTTCATTAGCCTGTACCGCTTTCTGGAATAAAGAATGAAATACAGCTTTTCTTTATATCTATTTATTTCAACATGCTGGGATTGGAACTTATCAGTAAGAACCGGTTTCAATAACTGCCACCCATATGCTGTAACTGGAAATTGCCGTTCATTTAAGATCATTAAATTAAAAAGGTAGCTAAAATCAAAGAAAAAAAAGAGGGAGCATAGTTCACATCCAAAGCATAGGGCATCGTATGCTCTCTGCAGCTCCCTGCAAAAAACTTTCAATCAAATATTTAGACCCTTGATGTAGTGCCTTTTTTTATACTTTATAGTTGTGTTCCATGATTGAGCGTACAACTGATACAGGGTGAAATGAAAGTTAAGGACTTTGCTCAGGGGCTCAACAGTGGGAGTGGGGTGCCGGGACTTACTAAACTTACTAGACTTACTTACACATAACAATACAGTGTTCCAGTCCAAAATGTACAAACTCAAATATGTGTTGTGTTGTATTTAGAGTTAAAGGAGAGTCTGACCAGGATGGGCTCTGACCTGAAGCAGGGATTCATGAGCTCTTTAAGGACTGCATGGCAGACTTTGAATGACTTTGCACGTGCTCACACCTCCTCCATTAAGCTGCATGAACAACTGGCAATAGTGGCCAGTCAAATAAAAGAGGAGGAGGAGAAGCAACATTGTGAAGGTGAGTATGGAATGCAGGATGCTTTGCTGAGCATTGCTCTGAAGATCTTTATAAGATTCTTTAAAAAAAGACTGATTGTCAGTTATTTGTATTTGCGTATAGTTGCCAGTGACCTAGTGCTGGAGACTCCCGACCCCTCAAAGGAGGAAGAGACAAAGGTGAAAGTGGGCATGCTGAATGGAGGCAATCGCATTGACTACGTCTTGCAAGAGAAGCCCATCGAGAGCTTTAATGAATACCTTTTTGCTCTCCAGAGTCACCTGTGCTACTGGTGTGTGGTTTATATACAATGTCAATTTAGATACTGCAAGTAAATGAGTTATATTCCATTCTGCTAATGCCATTTTTCCAATATGCTTTTCGTAGGGAGTCTGAAGACACAGCTTTGTTCATCCTTAAAGAGATTTATAGGAGCATGGACATACGCCCAGAACAGGCGGCACAGTGATGTGGCGGATGTTCAGCATTCAAAGCACATACAAAGTCAGTCGTTTTAAATGGGTTCCAACTTTCATGGAGGGCCGTGCTGGTTGTTGAATTACTTTATTTTCTTTAGTTTTCTATTACTGTAGTGGCTCGTATAACTAAGAAAACAGGAGTTGTTATTCCATATATCTTAAATTAAGAAATTAAAATAGTGGAGTCAAGGACCGCCTTTCACCTTTCATTTTTGAAGAGCTGTGAAAGTTTAATTGAAGATGCTGAGTGTTCATGAACCATGGTATTAACAGAAACAGAAACTACTGGTTTGGGTAAGAAGCAGAGTCTATGTCTTGTAACTAGGATGAATAATAAACTGACTTCATCCAGCTTATGTTTCTGTGACTGAATGCACTGGGATTTTACTGAATATATGCAGGTACTCCCTGTTTTATGATTTTTTTTTTCCAACTTTATTATGGAAATTCAACAATTCATAAATGCACATTTAACAGACACCATATTGTGAATTTTCCCTGGGCAAGCAATAAGCAAAACAATACTCTCCCGCAAACAGCTTCATATTAAAACTCTGAACTGCACATTACCGAACTAAATGTTGTTAGAATTGTATGTGGTATGGGAACCTGCAGAATCATTTTTAATGTGCCTAAATCTATCACACGCACTCCTCTGATGGATCTGTTTACAATTTCTATTGTTCCCTGGGCAAGTGATATGCGGTATGATACAATCCCACAGATGAACCTGGCTGCCTGAGCTGAGCACCACCAATGGGCTAATCATTTTTTTTGCTGTTGTTCCATTTCCAGATATTTTATACTATTAAAAACTTTGTGTTAATAGTTTTGCTCAAAGTAGGTTATTTTGAGTGTTTTAGCCAGACTACACTGTGATATATACAGTCCACAGTAAACTCCTCAGTTTATGATACATTCAACCTACAAGGAATTTGTCAAAAATGTATTCCCATCGTAAATCTGGGAGCACATGCAGTATAATAGTTTGGGATCTGACCCTAATCATGATTAGCTCAATAACAACAAACAGAAGTCAAAAGGACAAAGTACTTTCCTTTTAATTTCAAATACAAGGTTACGTTTGTCAATTGGCTCATGCTGTTTCAGACTCTATAATATCAATTTTGTATAAGATGCCTCTATAGTAGAACTCATGACATTAGGAACATGTACTCACTTGAAAATAAGTGATTGTAAACAAGAACTCAGTTGGCCCTCTGCAGGGTCATCTGTTGGCTACACTGAAATTGATCATACACAAAGCAATGCAAAAAAAAAAAACATTGTCTAGTCTGTTTTCTAAACAGTACAGTAGAATTTTGAAATACTGTTCATATCCAGTAAAAGCCAACTGTCAAACCAAGGATGTTTTACCAGAGCACACGATATAAAAATGTAGCTATTCTGTAACCATGTTAACTATAAAACAGTTAATTTTGTTAACAAGAAAGTACAAAGACTCCAGGTCTGCATCTCACATAAATCAGAATGTCAGAATGTAGTAGCTCCTTGTGACTGTCCTCTTAAATCCATGGGTAAGAAGAAATGTATTTTTTAATTACTTCAGAGGTCATGATCTAGCAAGTTCTAGATGAAGCTCTTCCCAGCTCATGCACCCCCCAAATGCATTTGAGCTTTCAGTCCTCCACCTTGTTCTGACTCTTGTAAGCCTGCTTACGGAGGTGATTTTCGATCTCTTCACGAAACACCAACATGCCCAAATGTGAATGAGAGGCTTCGTTCATGGCCTTAGATTGAATGCACATGCGATACTGTTCCGGAGTGAGCTCATCTGCACACAGTTTCTCATGCCACAGGTGGAAGAGCCCTGATACGGGTGTGCGCATCACTATCAGCTCACTCCTCAGATACTTCCTATACAAATGGACATCCTCCACTCCCCAGCCTTTTACGTCAAGATCAAACCCCCCTGTGAAAGAGCAGCAAGTCACAAACGGAAACTTATTTTAAAATGTATTTTAAATCAGCCGGTTCCAGTCAAATCAACTCACCAATGTTGAGAAAATCTGAGCGATACTGACAAGTCATGCCAAATCCAAAGTCTCTCCAGAATCCAGCATCTTTTTTATGAATCTAGAAAAGACTTCTGTTACTTGCATTACGTGTCGTAGTAAATACAGTCGAAAACTATTTATGCCAAACGATAAAAGTGACAGCTATAAGGAAATGAACTGGTAACATACCAGCTGATGTTCGATTGGTGGAGCCAGTTCAAGATTTCCATATACTATGGCAGGGTTATAAAGGCTGAACACTACAGGGTAAAACACTCGCTTGCCTTTGGTAGAAAGAAAAAGATGGCATAACGGCATATAAACACACTGACTGATCACTTTGTTAGGTACACAGTGTTTTCACATCTATACACCTCTTCCACCTGTAGATAATTGTGGGTTATGTAATTTATGTTCTTGGACATATATCACAGTTTCAAAAGGCAAATACCACTATTTTGGATAAGATACTAGACTATGGACCAGAAGGTTCAACGTTTAAACCCCACCTCTTCCAAGCTGCCACTGTTGGGTCCTTGAGCAAGGCCCTTAACCTACAATTGCTTGGACTATAAAACTGGATAAGAGTGTCTGCTAAATGTTGTAAATGTAAACCCAATAGAAGTTCAAACACAATATAAAAAGTCTGGTGTTCGAGTAGAGTCTGCATGTTTGCAAACTTTTGGATTATATGCCAGGGATTGTCAATAACTCCGGAACTAAAAAATATCCACCAGCACACCCTGTAAATGCATTTCATACCTGGAGTTGTATTGAGACGGCAGGTATTGAGGAATTCCAGAGTGAAATAAATATCTACATCACAGAAGAACATCAATACATCCGCAGTATGCTTCCATGCATGAGCACCAATGTCCAGCCCTCTTCCACGGGAAAACTCCTCATCCACAGGGATGAGAGTATAGTTGGTGAAGCTCTCCTCACTTAAGAACGTGTGACATTAAGATAAATACAGCAGTGTGTTAGAGACTAATGTAAACTGACATTTTGTAGACGCAAGTTTCATTTTCCTTGTATGTTTTGGGGCTGCTAATATACTTTACAAGTAGTAAACAAAGACAGAATGGCCATGGTTTTGTGGTATAGCTCATGTGATATGATCGATGGATAACATTGAATATAATAGAAAGTCGTAGAAAAAGGTAAATACAGAACATTGTGAAGAAAAGTGTGCTCAGACTAAGAATGTAATACAGGTTAGAGTTTATAACAGCTTTATACTATAAGACACCTTAGCAGGGAAAACTGTGTAAAACAGAGCCCTTGTATTACACAAACCTGGAAAGCTTTTGTAAGGATGACTTCACCTCCTGCAAACCCTCTTCTCCAAAGTAAACCACTGTAAGATGCACTCGCTTGTCATGATGCATACAAACTTCCCTGCAAAAAAAATGTTTAGACAAACTGGCAAGACACTCAACTCTAAAGTATACACAAAAGACAGTCCAGTCATTAGACAAATGGAAACAGTTTGCATGTGCATTGTTATATCTGACACTTCATATTTGATCAATCGACCTACTCAGAGACAATGCATGTAAAAGACTGCAATATATTAGAGCGAATGGATATGTTTCATTTGAAGGAGGCTTTAGTACCCTCTTAGGCTGCCTCCATTTTTGGATACAAAATGAGATACGGTTGCGGGTGAAGTCATACAAGTTCATTTGCCCACAGATGTTGCAGCTGAGCCTGTGGATTATACACACTTGTAAGTTGCCAAAACTGTCGTCCTAGCTGGTACCATAACTACTTGATTGTTGATACATCTGGCTAAAAGACTCCTGGGGGAGCATTACCCTGCTGAAGGATCACAGGATGTTCTGAACATATAGTAAAATGCTCAAGTGACAAGCTTTATCTGCAGATTGTTTGTTTCACTTACCTAAAGTTGTGTAGAAACTGAACAAAAACATCTGTTCTCCCTGAAAGAGGCACTATAATGTTAATGATTGTGCTGGCTGTATTCACTGACGTGCTCCTCACTTTCATCAATGGTCCGAACGGACGAAAGAGAGATACATGACGGAACTCATGGGAACTTTCCTTTGCAAAGTACAGCTCATAGAGTGTGCCTTTGTCCCGTTCTGTCCTGTAAAGTCCTAGAGAACACAGAAAGAACACAAAATATAATACAAATAAGTTCCACGACCATTTAAAAGTTTACACTGTATAAGAAACAGAAATACACTGATCGTATCCACACCGTACTACCAGTAACGTGGAGGTGGAGTAACAATTTAGAGTCAAAGTTAAGAACTGAAAATGTTTGGCCAAAAAGGGAATTAAACAAATCCTTTTAACCCTTTCAAAATGGTATGTAAAATATTAGACAAGTGATCTCTAATCAATGTCCATCATTTTATTTAGTTAAGGCAATCAAAAATAATAATAATAAACAAATTTAAGAAAGAACCAAACGAACCAAACATTTAATTTTATGCTAAAGTGTGTTTATAGTTTCTGCTTCATTAAGGTTTATTTTGGGGCCTCACTAGTTAACAAAGCATTATTTTTTTTTGCACAGTAGGTATTGTTTACGAAAACATTACACGACAGAAATAATGGATATTTTAAACTAACCTCACTTCAACAAAATGGAATCGGTTTTAAATGTAAATAATGTAGGTTCTATGTGTCCAAGAGTAATAAAGTACAGCTAAACAATAAATAAATAGTAGTAGCCGAATAATGGATCTTGTTTTATTTTGGATTCAGTTGTTTCCTCTGCAGTGTGTGTGCGTAGCGGTGTAAAAAATAGCTGACATGATCATTAGTATCAACTATTCATTCATAATATCCCTAATCATTTCATTTCACTTACAACCCCAGTTTTGTTGGGCATCTGCTGGTGAGGTAAGTTAACTCTCAGAGCAAGAAATAATAAAGACAACTCTCTTAGTCAAGATATTTGAATTTACAATCTTAAATGATCACATTGCCCACTCTTAGTTAATGGCATCATTTGTTGACAATTACTCCTTTGTGGGTACTAAAGCTGTGGTCGAGTCTCTCAGCAGTGCATCCAAACTGGATGTGCACTCCACATACAAATGTCTAAGGGAAGGCAGACCAGATTAAGTTTCCCTGCTGTTTCTTTATGAAGTACTTTGTAAAGAATATAGAGATTAAAGAACAATGCCCATGATTTTTTAAACATTGCTGACTTGTTAACAGGATGTTGAAACAGGTTTAATGGGAGAAATTGATGAGTGACTAAACATTTCTCCCACAACACCTTGTGTCCAGATTAAGTGATTCAACTTTCTTGGATTGGCCAAGTAAAATCCTGGTACTACAACATGCACCATGAAACCATGTAACGTTAGAAGACATACTTATCACAATAACCTTTTTCTTTCTTATTAATGTGACCAGGTCTCACCTTCAACAAAGTGGCTCTCTGTATAGGTCTGCCTTTCAATGGGTACATCATCCTCCTGGCCATCTTCCTCATCAGGGTTGTTAATAACATCCAAGGCTGCCTCAATCACCTCCACCAGCTCATCGCGCCGGTCCTTGCGCACAGGCTTTTCCTCAGGATGCCGAGTCAGGCCCATCTCTAGCTGATAGACCTTTGAGCTGGTAAAGCTTTCAAAAGGCACTAAAGCATACTCACTGGGGATTCTTGCCCCAGTATTCACCTCTGCCTTATCAATCTGCGAATGCAGGAATTCCAGCAGGTCGCTGGGTTCCTGGTCTTTGCCTTCAGCCAGGCCTGGTGGCCCAGGTGCCTCTTTTCTATCTTGTAGGTTTTTCAGTTTGTCGTTCATCTCTTGCAACTCCTGTTTGAGCTGCGCAATCTGCCTCTTGAGGCTGGACGCTCGGCTTATGTGCCGTTCCTCTTGCTCCTGCATCAGCGCCTGGTAATATTCCTTTCCGTAAGTTTCCATTCCAAGGCCAGGCAAGCCATGGCTCACATCTGTAGGTGGAGTGCACTCCAGCAGATAGGCAAAGAACAGGAAGACAAACAGCAAGAATATACCCAAGAGGAGCCAGCGCACCCGGCCTTGCAATGGCAACCCTCGTCTGGGCATAGTGGAGAAACAGTTCTTTTAATCAGTCACACATTCTCATTCCTTCTCTGACAAAACCCATAACTTAATCCGCAACTGATTTTTGTAAAAGGACTTCATTTTCTGCCCCATTACTTCTGTATCAGGCGAAAAGTGAGACTGTAGGCGGTGGTGAAATCACCCATCTCTTGTAGTCACGCTGCATTCCAAAGACATTTCAGTATTTACATTCAGATTCCTCAAAAATGTGCAAATATTCGGCTGGCAGCACCACACGTCCATGTCCACCATGACCTAACTCAAGAGAACTGCACCATCTGGAAAAAAAAATATTTGGGAAAAAAATGTACCTTTCATTTTAAAGTAATTAATACAGATTGTGCACTATATTATGGTGTTTAGGAATTTTATCTGTATCACTAATGCCAGTGGTTCCCAAATGTTTTCTGCAGCAACCTCCTTTCATAGATAACACACATATGTACATATTGTAAAAATTATAATGAACAAAACTTGAACTTCATAATGAACAACACACAATAAAGTGACATATCAACTTTTTGTTAGAATTATTGCAAGTGACATTCCATGCCCATGTATCTTAAATGTATACAGTGTAACAGTTCATTTGTCTTGCTGAGCCATCTCCTCAATACGCACACTTAAATCACTATATGAGCACACTTAAATCATCCTTAATCTCCATGGAACGGAACAGAGAAGAGAAGAGAAAAAAAAAATTATATATATATATGGTCTGATTAAACGAACATGTCCTATGTTACAAGACGGGACATGCTATAATTAATGTAACATATTAAATGTTTATTATATACCTTTATTGTGCAATTTACACATATAGTGAACTTACAAACAAGAACTATTGTTGCTCACGTATAGATTTGTTGTTACACAATGTATAGATACTCAGCATGCGAAGCAGAATACTAAATACTAAATTCCAGTTAACGTTTGAAGAATTTATCCAGTGTGATCTGACATGTTCTCTTTACGGACTGCACTTGAACATAATCAAGAAAGTGGTGGGCGTGTTCACCTCACACTGGTTTTGCTCTTGTCAACACAACTTTTCGGTTTTCCTGACCTTTGATAAAAACATAAATTCTCCTGGGGATCCCAAAAATCCTCGCACGCACACACACAGTCTCTCGCACGCACACACACAGTCTCTCGCACGCACACACACAGTCTCTCGCACGCACACACACAGTCTCTCGCACGCACACACACAGTCTCTCGCACGCACACACACAGTCTCTCGCACGCACACACACAGTCTCTCGCACGCAC
>JAUZST010003579.1:0-17043 GCA_034779995.1 Parotocinclus haroldoi | reverse complement strand
CACACACACACACACACACACACACACACACACACACACACACACACACACACACACACACACACACACACATGCTTAGGGGTACTTTAGAGACACCAGTGAACCTAAAACGCATGTATTTAGACTGTGGGAGGAAACCGGAGTACCCCGAGTAAACCCACACAAACACGGGAAGGACACCCAGGCAGCTCCACCCTGGGATTGAACCCGAGACCTTCTTGCTGTGAGGCAGCGGTGCTATCGCGCTGCCCGCTACTTGTTTACAAAAAGCTGTAAATAGTCTTTGCAAACCTATGTGCCTGTCCTATCGGAGGTAGTACTCTTTATTTAGCATTAGGGATACTGTGTAGATGGTAGCGCTCCATTCATTTACAGCAACATCCTGTTAGATTTCATTGCAGCAGCATAAAAACCTAAAAGACAGTTTGACTATGGTATTGTCCCCTCATCATCCATATCAGTCAAAAAGCTGTTTCACAGAACAGAATGCGGTTGTTAAACAGTGCATACCTGTACAACCTTAATAACCATTTTACCATATCACTTTACGATCAAATCAAAACAGCAAAGTCGTTCAAAAGTCACATTCATACCAATATCGGCGAGGTTTACTGATCATAACGCTGCCACGCAACCTAAAGTCTACGTCACACCTTTGTGGTGGCTCAGACCAAAGAGTACCAGGCCAAAGCTGCAACAACTCAGACCAGTATATCCTTGAGTATTCTTTCACTGCACTTGATACACCAGGTGCAAGGGTGGCGATAAAGGCCACCTGGATTAGCCCTGAAATGTTCTCTGCTTAAGGGTTTATCCGGAGCAACTTACAACTTGAGCGGAGCAGTTGAAGGTTAAAGGCCTTGCTCAAAGACCAAAGAGTGGCAGCTGAGAGCAGGGATCAGTAGTTCAAAGCCACCACGGTCTACAAACCAAACCAAATCAATGGCTCGCTAATGTTAACTTTCAAATTAAATTCAAAACAAGACTGTTTAAACGGCAGTGGGTTCAGGTAAAATACACTGCTCACAAAAGGTAGTGGATATTTCATAACGGTATAGTTCTAATTACAAATACACCATATAAATATAGTTATCATTTTGACCTGCTCATTTTTGTGAGCAGTATGGATTGCGGATATGTGTGAAGGCTTGGCGGAACCACCACAACTGAACTGCGGAAACAGATTTAACACCTTATCAACGGTGCAAATCCACGAGCAGAGGTGGGAGTTAAAGAGTTTCAGTGCAAAAATGTGTAATTCGTGTGCTCGTGTAACCATGCTACCGGTCGTGAGCTTGTTTGCTTGGAGTAGAGTCTGTTCCAACTGTTGATGTGCTTAAAAACGTTTGTACAAGGTTTTGCGTTGTCTGGATGACATTTCGCGACTTATTTCTAACAAGCTCTAAACGGTGTTCTGAAGTGCGTGTGTCTGTCCTACTAAAAATGAAAAATACAGTCAGTTCCGCTTAATTGGACCACCGGTTAATGGGAGTAGATGCAAATTAAGTCCTACTATATATGTGTAATTTTATTCCGCTTATTTGGCCCAAAATTCCACTTAATCGGACCAAAAACAGGTCTTTCCCTAACATTTCCATTTACTACAAAAAAAGAAGCCAAAAGTCACTTAGCCACTGCTAAAGGCTAAATATCACACCACACTGGATAAGTTCTTCAAACGTTGACTGGAATTTAGTAAGAACTTGTTTTTTACAGTATTATTACTTCGCATGCTGAGTATTTATACATTGTGTTGTAGATCGTTTCGAAAAACTTATTTATTTATTTTATTTTTCAATGAACAAAGTTTGTAAGCAACAGTGGTTCTTGTTTGCACGTTCGCTATACAATAAATGTAAGTGTAAATCGTACAATAAAGGTTTAATAAACATTTAATATGTTACATAAAGTTCGTTTAATCGGACCAGCCAGTTATTAGGACCAAAACGTCTACCACATCCCGATGTGGTCCCATTAACCAAAATCGACTGTATATACTTTTGTTTGAAGGAATTTAAAAATCAGTGTATTGTTTGACCTTATTACAACACAGCCAGATAAGGAGACTCAACGAGAGAATGTGAATCAGTAAATATACATATTGTTTTTCACAAATATTAATTGATTTATTTCCATTAGTACCTGTGAAACAAGGTGGACGGAGGAGTGTGTAGAAACCGAGACGCATTCAAGAGTCTGTGAGAAATCAATGCATTTGAAAACACAACGCAACACACCCAAAACACAAGTTTGGGGGAGCTTGCCGCTACAAATAGACATCGATTTACTACTAGCAACTAATCTGAAACTGTCCCGCCATTAAAGTACGGTTCCCAGCCCTATGGAGCGCAGATCCTGCACACATAATTCACCAGACTAACGATACCTACAGGCCATCATCTCGATGCTCATAAGGCAATGCAAGCCAAACAACAAAAAAACCCAGCATTCAGTCTCCTCACGCTGATGCCACGTGTTTAATACAACTTTCTGCACCACAGACAATACATGGGTTAAACGTAATAAAAATTATAATAACCTTATCCAGCAGTATATGCAAATGAACTCTATCCAAAATGCTGCATTGTAATATAGATTTAGCATTTGGCAATGCAGGCAGAACACATGTGCATGTGCAGGTATTGTGCCTTGCAGACCTAAGATCCCTCAGTGCGATTCGGCGCCTCACTGGCTGTACAATTAGGCAAGTTCTCCATTACTCTCATTATCTGGTCCATCATTCGTGTAGCCTGAATTTCCCACAGTGATCCTGAGCGAGCATCGCCAGTCTACGGCAAATTCCCACCCCGATGTTTCCAGGGTGGCAAATACAATCCCGATCAAGCTGCTACAGAAGAAAAATACTTACGCTGCATAATTGCAGTGCATCTTGTTCATGCACGTGATCTTGACTGGTAAGAATCTAGAAATCTTTGTGTATTGTATTGTTTTTTTTTTATTCTCATGGGGTCTGTTTTTTTCCTCATTCATTTCAGTTTGACAAATGAGTGCAAAGGTACAAGCCCGAGTTCAAGAGTACGAGAGCAAATGACAATATCCCAACGGCGGTTTTTGACTATGAATCGTTTAAGGTGCGGTCAAATATAAAGCACCACATGTGCGTCTGTCTTTGGCAAACTACCGATTCTTTTTCTACATAGGTGGACATAAACAGAAATACAGAAGGGTTATCGGAAAACGTATAGTAAAGTGTGACTGCGGTGGTATGATTAAGAAAGGAAAAAAGAACCAAGTTTGCTCCAAAATATCATCATAAATACACACGGTATTTTGATTGTATAAGTAAAACCTTCTCCCTGTGATGTATGTTCGTCCACAGTTCTGTGAAGGTAAGACTGTTTACATTATGGCTTTAATCATAAGGATTTCTTTCTATCTGCTATTTATACGTAGTTCCCCTACACCTGACTCACCTTCCACCACACACAATCATATGCACCATGTTTATGTTGTACATTACTGTAATGTATTGTACATTACAACTTGACAGCTTGACAATGGGTTTTTTTTTCCCGTATTCTCCGCCCTGCACCCACAGTGCTCATGTCTGTGCTGACTTGGGTAAATCCAATGTGTTTCTTCAATTCAAATTAATACCGGGGTGACTTATTAAGGGGCTTTTCGCACCTTCGTGGGTTAAAGGAGGTGAAGATTTATGCACGTTGGCATTTTTATTTGGGGTTGAATAATAAATATGGGAGTTAATCAAAGGACCTCTGACACACCTCTGACATTTTTTTCCCCCCTCAGTCACCTTTCGAGCCCTATCTCTACCATTCTCTTTCTCTCGCCGTCTGTCTGTCCTTCCACTCCGCATGAACGTTTCATAAATCAGGAGCGTACTGCTGTCCAATAGAAACTAATTAGCAACAGAGAAAACGCTTGGCATCCTAATTAAAATGGGACATGTATCATTTTCAGAGCTGCCGCCATGACATGAGGACCTTATGAGAGAGAGGAACAATTAGGGAGAAAGGATCACACCCGAAAGCTGTATTGAAAAAATATGATAAAATAAGCACGTAGAACAAAATAAGAATATCGTAATAAACGATATTTATCATATAGCAACGCTGCCTCACTGCACGAAGGTCCCGGGTTCAATCCCAGGGTGGAGTGTGCGGGGTCTGCATGCCCTCCCCGTGTCTGCGTGGGTGATTGTGATTGCCACGAAGCTGAATCCTAGATGGAAATGTTAAATCTCTCCAGCGCACATGCCATGCGATACCCTGCGAGGTCACTCAGAGACAGGAGTGAGAGTTATGCAAGGATTTGTTGATACTGGAGCTAGCAAATGATGACTATGCATCCACAGGCCTACTTAAGGTAAACACATATAGGACAGAACACTTCATAAATTCCCACTGTTAGTGCTTAAGCACTAAACCAAAAGTTAAAATGATCGTCCTGGAGTCATTTGCCTTGTTTGGTTTGTGTGTGAGAAAATTGTCGCAATCCCTTACAGCAACGGTGTGTCTTAAAGGTTTAAATGATACAAATGAATTGTGTCCCGCTCTGTTCATTCAAATGAGATTTCACCCAGTGGAGCGTCTGCGCTTGTGTGTGTTCACTTTCCCGCCTACAAAGAACGGAAAGGTCTGTCGATGTTATCGTGGGTACACTTCAACTGGGAGAGTCAGAATTTAAAAAAGAAATCCAGAAAAAATTTTAAATAATTAAGTATTTGTTACAAAAAATGGGGCTTCATATGTAACAGTGACAATGAACTTCAGCTTTCTCCCAAGGTTACTATTGGGTTCAGGTCTGGAGAGGCTAGGTCACTCCGGGACCTTGAAATGCTTCTTAGGGAGCCGGCTGTGTGTTTTCGGTCATTGTCTTCAATGACTTACCACTTTCTCTAATGGTCAGATTTAAAAAAAAAACCTTTTTGTGGGATGGATTATTCTCAACACTGCACTGACGCTGGCATGGTGGTGTCCTAGTGCGTGTTGTGATGATATGAGTAGAACAGTCAGAGCAGTGCGCGGTTGAGTTTTTAAACACTTCAGGGTCACTACTGGACTGAAAACAGTCCAACCAAAAATGTCCAGCCATCAGATGAGATGATACGGAATTGACATTTACAAGGTGTAGCACTAAGGACGACATCTTAGGAAGGGAACTGTGAGTGAACAATGTTCAAATACTCCAGCAACACTGCTGTGTTTGATCCCCACATACCAGCACAACGCACACTAACACACCACTATCATATCAGTGTCACTGCAGGGCTGAGAATGATCCCCCGTCCAAACAGTGTCCTGTGGCGGTCTGTGGGTCCTTGTTGCTCATTTATCCAGAACTGCACTTGCGAGGTCGGACACTGAAGCAGGACGAGGAAGACCTAACGTACAGGTTCCTTTCTGGTTCATCCCAAAGGAGTTTGATAAGTTTGAGGTCAGGGCGATGTGTGGATAAATCTAAATCTTTCACCCCAAACCCACCCAGTCATGCCTTTATGGACCTTAATTTGTGCAGTGGGACGGTGTCACGCTGGAACAAAAAAAAGCGCCTTCCACAAACCGTTCCCACAAATTTGGAAGCATACAAATTGTCCAGAAAATATTGGACAAACCCCAGAAGAGGAACCCCATAGCATTATCCCTAGTCCTCCAACCTATGCACCATGCCACACTTGAATTCAGTGATTTTTTTCAGAATATGCATAGCATAGATGCTTGATTCTATACACCTGCCATAATAGGACTTAATGAAACACAAGAGTGATTAGTAGAGTTCATTGAGTCCAGTGATTAAGGGGTGCGTCCCAATACTTTCGTCCATATAGTTTATATTTAATATGGTGTTCAGGCAATGCCAAGATGATATAATGTGCGGGTTCACAGAATGTAATCGCGGACACTAAGTGGCCTAAACACCCAAGCATGACTGCGCTTCCAGGAAATGCTCCCAAAAAAAGGTGTTTGTGTGTAGAATGCCACAGTTAGAAACATACAAAATAAGGACTTATTTTGAATTAGGAACCCAGGGCAACAATATATGAATAATATTACGACAAAACAACAACAGAAATACAGTAATAAAATGTTTAGTAAACAACAATTAGAAAGAATACACAAATTGAATTTGTGATTGTTGCTGTGTGCAATCTGACACCAATCCCGGGGACATGTCTGTTCCGTTTGGAAACAGGGTTTAAAATTTGCACAAATTCTTAGTGGGCGTTTTAGAATCTTTGCACAGTAAAGAAGAAAAGTGCATCTCTGTCTTACATTTACATTTCCAGCATTTAGGAGACGCCCTTATCCAGAGCGACTTACAACTCATACAGTCTTACAGTTCAAGCAATGGTGGGTTAAGGGCCTTGCTTAAGAACCCAACTGTGGCAGCTTGACAGAGGAGGGATTTGAACCCTGGACCATTAGGTCTAGAGTCCGGTACCTTAAACACTAGGCTACAGCAGTACCCGCAGTACCAAAGTCTAGGCTAACAGCAGCTGCTATACATTGAGCACATAATCCCTTCCAGCCAGAGAGGTATTATTTGTAGAGGTAGTGCTTTGGACACTAAGCTTGTAACTAGACAAGATCCGTCTCTTCTCTTTCTTATATGCGCGCACACACACGCGCACAGTTATAATCCTTATTCGAAACACACTCAGTGCAAGTGTGCTCTACACTATAAGTATGTACACACAAACCATCTGCCACCAAACAAACATTTTCACACAGATCTCGTAAGTCCTACTTTAATCCAGCTATGAAAACTTTCGGCTGAAAAATTATTTGAAGCATTTTCAGCTACACTTCCTAAACTCGGTAATAAGCAACACTGACAGCCTATCTCTGAGCGCCCGCTAGCTAATTCACCATGAACTGTGCAATTAGAGGCAGTTTTGATGGCAAAGGTGAAAAAAAGCCATTTTTCAAATGGGATAAAAGGACGCTATAGAACACAACCATGTCTAGGGAGGTTAATATTTCATTTTCAGCCTCATTTACGCTTCATAAAAAGGCGAGGATGAGCCTCCGAGCGCCGAGTCTGCAACTCATCCCGGTAACACAAATCACATTTGTTGTCTGTTTGTTTGGAAAATTATAGCTGCCATCTCAAACATGAAGTGTGCGTTCTGAAGCGGATCGAAAGGCGGCGAAGTGTGAAACTGCGGCACCGTGGGCTTTGTTTAGCACAATTGCCTGATTTAGCTCAGATAAGTGGCTAGATCTTTGAGGCATTTTAAATAAATAAAAAAAAGACCAGTAGGGATGCAGGAGGTCATTTCAAACCCGGCACATATTCATTTCTTCTAATCAGAAACCGGTTTGAGCGACGCTGCTCAACTCACGTGTGCTCAGGTGTGTTTAATATTAAACTGAGTGTAAAAGAATCAAATAGTATACAGATATCTGCCCCCCCACACACACAGACACACACACACTTACACTTGTCATACTATACTTGTGATTACTTAACAGGCATTGTATTACAATTAAGGAATATTGCAGATGTTAACAATGCTAAACCTACACCGAACACTAACCCTAATCTAAAGTATGTTGGGTCTTTTGGGTGTTTCAAATAAAAGTAGCAGCATTTGTTATTTAAAAAAACAAAAAAACAACAAAAAACAGTTTTTAAAAAAGTGAGGAGCTAAAAAACAGTCCTAACATTTTAAAGTTCCAGGTTTTCCTTTGTCTTTGTAAGCATTCTTTTTTTTTTTTTCTTAAACATTTTTGTGTTCTTACCAGAGTTGGACGACGGGGAAAAGGTTGTGCAAAAAAAAAAAAATCTAATTTCAAATACTGTAACCAGCCAAAAACCAATGAAAAGCCACAGGGGGGCTTGGTACTTATATGAGCCAGAGTACCCGGAGTTAATCCGCATGGACACGGCGAGGACATGCAAACGTCACACGGAAAGCACACAGGCCGTTCCACCAGGCATTGAGTTTGGATTGAGAGCACTATTCAAATTTCGAATACTTTAACCAGTCAAAAAAATGCTGAAAAGCGACAGCAGGGCTCGGGACTTAATTGAGCATTACAAGGGCGCAAGTCATAAACCAGCTCCAGAAAGGGCGCCAGTCCATCACGGGGCACACTGACATACAGCATACTCTCACACACTCACACAGGGACACCTTTAAAGATGCCAACTGACCTAAGGTATGACTTTGAGATGTGAGAAGAAGTACTCGGAGAAAACCGATACAGAGAGAACATACTAATTTCATTCCTGGAAACAGCCAGGCCCGGACCCAAAATTGAGCAGTTAGGTGACAGCGCCAACCACTGAGCTGTCTTGCTGCCCACCGCACCTGCTGCCCTTAGTCCCTAGGGCAGTTTGGCCTAGTTTAATCTGACATCAATTAACCTATTTTCTAAAACAATCATACCGCGCTCGAGCACTAGCGCTTCTGATCCAGTGTCTCAACCCTTGAGCCATCACTGATCAACAAAAAAGTTCTTCATCTTCTAATATTAGATGTTTCAAATCATCTGAAAAGAGTTGGTAACCAACAATAGTAATTCTAAGGTGGTGGCTCAGTGGTTAAAATACTAGACTATTAAACTGAAGCTTAGGGCTTCGTGTTCCAGCACTTGCAAGCTGCCACTGTTGAGCCCGTGAGCTAGGCCCATAACCCACAATTGATTGGCTTGTACCTTTTAAGATTGTATCAGTTGTAAGTCGCTTCGGATGAGGGCGTCTGCTAAATGCTGTAAAGTGTAATATAAAGCCATGTGTTCAAGTAGCTGAGGGCAACAACACAGCAGGGATCAGGCTGGCTGATATGGCCTACTAAAACTAAGCATAATCTTTAAACTGGACTAAGAACAATGGTAAGGGAATATCTCTCTCTCTCTCTCTCTCTCTCTCCCTGTGAGAGTTTTGATGAGAATGTAATCCCTTAAAGCACTCTGATGAAGACTCGGTGCTCTTAAGCTTTGTAATGTTGATTAAACAACAAAGACAGTAAACAATTCTGCCTGACTATATTACAGAGGATTTGTTTGTGTAAGAGTGTGAGTGTGAGGTTTTCATTTTTTTTTTTTTTTATTAGATTGCAGCCGGGGATTTGTGAACTTAAACTGACTTAATCGACGTGACCTGTCTCTTCCTGTGACAGTTCAGCAGGATGTTAAAATGACTCCAGTACTTGGGAAGAAATGCACAATTATCGCTGCAACTCGGGTATGACTGTAAAATCTCACACTAGACAATGTACCGTACTTGAGTACGACTGACTGGTGTGATTAAGTAAGCCGAAATGTGCTAATACATGCTTGAAGAGGGGGTCTCAGGCACGGGACACACGTAGTCTGATTCAAATCTTCTAGGTGCATGAGAGGGTTGTGCATCAGAGCACCCACAACGACTCAGACATGCCCACAAAGTAAGTATAAACAACGTCCATTGTGTTGTGCAAGTGCATCTTACCACACGAAATGGAACGTCGTCATGACGCAAGCATGCTTGGACCCAAGCACACTGTGAGCTCAGGCCAGCAGGGGAGTGGGAAGGGGGGCAATCATGCTCTGGCACGGTACAAAGCAAGCGGGCACAGTGCAAGTATGCCCTAAGGGTCAGGAATATTGGCACCCTTGGCACACGTAGATAGATGAGGTTGTGTGTATGTGTGCTCAGTTCTGGCTCGGCAAAGGCCCACTCAGCGACGGGGGCTGGGTCTGCAGCCCTTTCACACACATACCACAATGTTATTTGGTAGTGATGACAACCAAATGTGGTCCATAATGATTACAAAGTCATTATGGAAACTGAGTATATGTTTTGTTACTATAGAATTTTATGTTACTAACCATTTACAGTGCTGCCCCAGTGGCTCCAGTATTTTAACCAGACTGATCACTGTTCACGCTGTAACCACAATCGAACGCAATATCCCCTTCGCTGTCCTGTCTGTGTCTAAGACACACACATGCTAAAACGTGGGGTTGCCACTGAGACTTTGTACAGATATTTCGGAAAAGTCAGCAAAAAGCATGCAAACACGGGAACATGTTTTTCTTCAAAATCATGCTCACTTCTATGTACTATGACAGACATGCCCGCATTTACAAATACAATCTCAGACACACACTTTTTATTTTCTAGCCTCCAGTACAAAACGTGTCTGAGACAGTTTAGTTGAACAAGAAGTGATCCCAGGTCTCTGTGAGTCTACAGTACTAGTCATTGCCCCACTCTGCCATGCAGTTGCTCGATTAACAAAAGTATTGAGCAAGCTCTCAAGTTTACACAACCGCGTTACGCTCTGGAAAATATGACATTCAGTGACATGATATGTCGACCAGACATTAACACAGTCACGCGGTCTTATATAACGGTAAGATAAAAGGTATTTTCACAAGAAGACTGCATGCAAACCAAACACAAATACGTCACACATACCGCCAAGAAACACGAGCGGAGCACTGGCATCTACACAGCTTCCATAATGCCTCCATGCCTGAAGCCGAAACTGTTATTCGCAGGCTAACCATTTTGCCACGCACTGTTGTGACCCTGCGTAAGGAAAAGCCCTAACACCTAAGGTACGATGGACCTAATGCTTTTGTTTGATGGAAGCCAAAAATGCAATGACGGACTGTATTACGAACAACACGGGAGATTACAAAAAAAAAAGAGATTAGACATTGTACAGGTATCGATGTTATAAGGAAAGGAGTACTACTTACAATAGGACAAGGCAATGATGGACTCCTACACATAAACTCTGCTTGTGGATCTGCGGTGTTCATTTGGCTTTAAGGTGACCAGCTGTTACACAATACCCAGAGTTAAAATATAATTATAATTTCAAGCCATTTTATAATTTGTAAGACCTCTGCCTTTAAAGTGAACGGACACTGCATACCTGTAAAAAATACCCTTAAAAATACCAGTTGTGTTTGAACAAGTGTTCTATATTTGATGTCAAATGTGCCTCTTAAAAAATAAAAAATAAAGCATATTAAGCCAATGAATTTTCTTTTTTGAATATATATATATATAAAATTGTATTTGTATTTTGTTATGATAAAGGAAAACTACCAAATGCCAGCACAATAACACCAATAACACAACAGGGGGTTTGAAAAACAAAAAAGGAAATGATGGAAACATAATAAAGGAACAACAGATAAAGAAAGAAGATTAGTTGGATGTGAAAAGGTGTACGTACAAGTTCTAGTGGAACAAAGCTTATGGGAGGAACGTAGGTATGCTGTAAATAAAAGGCAATACACAGATACGAAATTGGACAAACAGTGTTTCTGTGTTGACTTTTGCAGCTCCGGTTCCGTTTGGTTGATTTCATGCATTCCTTTTCTTGACAGCTTGTTTTCTCTCATAGCTTCCAATAGTCTGACTCGAGAGGCTAAATCAGATCCTGGTGTATAATTGGATTAAAATGGCCCAAAATAGGAGACAAGCTGTTTGTGAGTACAATGCCATTTCAGCAGAATGTCCCTATGATAATAGAAAAACATGTCATGCCTGACACTAGCAGCTAGAAGAACTAATCATTTAGAGTCTGTGCCAAGATGAGGGCAGCGGTGGAATATAAGAACAAGAAATTAGGCATTTTACGTTTCGTTTCATATTATTGACTGTAAGCAAATGGCATCGATCAACATTAAACTATCATAAGAATAACAACTTTTAAGAAGGCAACCACTGGGTAAATTTGGTATGTGTAGCAAACGTTCTGTAATGCATGACCAACATGTGAACAAAGGGTGTGTGCACAAAAACGAGGGTAAAAATGATGGCATGGTCATTGACTGAACCGGACATAGGTCTGACATAAATGGTCAGAGATGAGACATGGCTGAAAACATGAAGTCATTATTAAACAAGACATTATTATGGACAATATGGAAAGTGAGCCAGATGAGTTCGTATAGTTACATGTTGGACATAATATACAGGTAGTAGGGCGAAAAACAAGGGAGTACTACTTACAATAGGACAGGCACATAAACTTACTAATGCCATTTTCAGCTTGTGACACATATACTGCTCACAAAAATCATGATGAAATATCCGCTAACGAAATAAACCCCTAATGTTTGTGAGCAGTGTACGTAGCGAAATGTAACTCACACAAATAATAGTAACTTGCGCAAAAAAGTCTTTAAACATATGAGCTGCATTCGAACAGGCCCTAATCCAAACATGAGCCCACAAGCATTCGAGCACACGACTGGTAAAGCAGTTACTCACAAACACCAATGACAGACTTCCACCCTTAAACTCCCGCCTCTGCTCGTGGGTCCGTAGGACTGACTGGCTGTTCACGGGCACAATGTCCGGAGTTACAAGACAAATTTTTATTCACAATGATCGTTTATTGTAATTATTAAGACCTGTGTAGTGAAAATGAACTGACCTTGATCAGACTGACATTAAACAGCACTTACCTGTATTCCACTGCTAAACAATGAGGTGAGGAACAGGATGTCTCAAAAGTTAGGAAACGCCCGTATTACATGAAAATAACTTGGCATATAGTGATCCAATTTAAGGCCCAAGCTGGGGGCAAAGGGTGAAACCCGTTACCTGACTTCAGCAACATGGTGGCGACAAGTTCTTCAAATGGGAAGGTAGAGTTTTAAGAAGATTAAGATTAGCATTTTCTCCCATTCCTGAATTGGATCAGAACATATGAACGCATATGAAAGTTTGACTTTATCATCTTCATCACAACAGCTGATCAAATGGGTTTATCCAAAGTTGCTGTGGCACTGTGGCACTGTGACACACTTGCTTCGATTATCAGAAATGAGGATAATCTTATCTGTGACTGTATAGTAGGAAAATCACGGTTTGAACACGGGAAGGAACGAAGATTGAAAAAAAAAAACATAGTTCGCCTGGTGACATTCTGTAGCAGTTTGATGTGTCCAACACCTACCTTCCTATTTGAAAAACTGAAGTTCAGTCCAAGATGGCTGCCACGATGGCAATGTGGTGAAACGGGATTGCTTACCTCAGGATTCCTTACTTCTGAAACACTAAAAGACAACTGGTGAAACTGAAAAAACTGCTCATGGCCACAGTTGGACTATCCCAAAACAATCCATGGCATAGCATAACACACTCCTCACTCAGCATCATTCAGTCATTCACATCTAAGGGTCGGTCCAAATACGAGGATGTTTTTGGCAGAAACCCCTATGGATGTAAATAAAGCATGCCACAATTCACAGACAGTAGCTAAAGGCAGAATCAATCCTAGGGTCCCCAAGATGCTCAGCACCAACTTTAATGACCAGTGATGCAGAATATGAACATGGCTTTTCCTTTTTCATTTGAGTCAAATAGGGCCACAATATAAAGGTCATAACCTTTAATAGTCGAATCTAATGCAAATCATGGATGTCAGTCTTCTTGGCATTATAAGAGTACACCTGTCCATTAAGCAGTACTTCCACACCAATATCTCGAAGTCAGCTTGAAAGTAGTGTGAGAGCTTTGACCTCTGCCTGTATGAAGTTAAAGTACATTCTAGTTTCATTATATTCTCTATTTAGATTATTCTATTCAGCTTCTGTTCATTAAACTAAAAACTATTATTTCTATAATTTAGTTTCATTCCCTTTAGTTTGGTCCTTGTGAGTCTTCAAGAGTTCCCACTCATCCCGTTTAGGAAGTTCTTCCTTGCCACAGTCACCCTTGACTTGTTCGGGTGGGGCTGTGAACAAAAAGCACTAGAGAAATAAATCAGACTTTGTCATTGTCAGTTGATTGCACCGAGTATGGTCCAGAATCAGATTTAAAGAAAGAACCGCAAAGTGATCTCAGACTTTTTATTTCCTGTTGGATGTCCAATCTTCTAACTGGGAGGCATTTAAAAATGTGAAATGAAAAGAGGTTTCAATAAGGTCAGCAACAAAGACATCATTGCACAATAGTTAGACGGCTCATACGTCCACATTGCTTCATCTCGTGCTGCTCGGTCTAAGCAGGATATGGCACAACATGGGAACCACAAGAAACATCCTTTTTAGTTTGCATGTGAAATAAACACATGGGAACCAAAGCTTCTTAATATGTCCCCACATACGCAAAAAAAAACAAATGGTGGTTGTCTGTTCCCTTTTTGAAGGTAAACATAAGGATTGTATGGAAGCTGGAGTCAGTGTCTGAATTTGGAATGAAGGGTCTGCTTTCTAGCATGTGCAGTATTTAATGCCTGTTATGCTGAGACACATGACAGTAGAAGATCAAGCGGGACTTCCTATGGAGCAGACAGGAATAACCAATAGGGCTCACTGACATAATGTACACAACTGTGGTGTGGTGACACCTTTACCACTTACCACAGATGGTAGAATTTATGATACAATTTAAGTGCACATAACGGTTGAGCTGAAAAAGAACATCTTGTTGTCTTGATAGCGCATGACGTTTCGCTCAGCTATTTCTGTTCATTCATTTTAGATGCATAAATCAAGTTGTATTAACATCTCTTACGAAAACACAAGTCTGATTTTTAGTCATTCGCTATAAGGCAATATAAATCAGCTATGAAACTCCTAATCCAACTCCAGTGGGTAACATTCGTCACAATTCTAGCTGCAGAAATGATAACGTCTATTTGAGACATGTGACCCTGGAGTGCAGCATAAGAGGAGTTCAATTTCAGTGTGAATCCACATTAGAATGGGAAGAATTTGAATCTGGGTACTTTGGAGAAGCTCCTATATCTTTTGACTGTGAGGGGGAACCTGGAGTAAACCCACAGGGGTACGGGGAGGACATTCAGATACACAGAATGGACCCAGACCATGTCACCTGGGACCTAAATCAGGACCTTCTCACTGTGAGGCCACAGTGCCACTGCTGACCAAAGTCAATCAATTAGTTTTCATAGATAAGCAGAATTCAATTATAAACACAGTAAAACTAAATAATCTGGTTTAATCAAACCATTCACATTAAAAAAACTTTTAACAATGTACAGTTGTGCTTCAAAGGTTGTGAAACCTTCACAATTGTTGAGCATAAATATGACCTCAAACATCAAAAGATTCTCATACACCTCATATAACCATTTCATTTTTTTTTCATTTCAGGATCTTTAGATTAGCAATTTAAATTATTTAAAGCCAGGTGAGAGTAGCAGTTAATTTGGTCAGCCAGATATTTTAGTTTTTTACCCTCCTTTCTGTGTGGAGTCTGCATGTCCTCCCCGTGCCTGTGTGGGTTTACTCCAGGTACTCCGGTTTCCTCCCACAGTCCGAAGACATGCGTGTTAGGTTCATTGGTGTCTCTAAATTGTCATTGACTTGTGTATGCAAACACCCCAGCCATGTAACTGGAGCTGCACACTGGTCCCAAGCCCGGATAAATGGGGAGGGGTGGAGAAAGAAATGGCAAACTACTCCACTATCCTGCCGAAATACTTCATGGATCACATCGATGAAAGACAGAAATGTGTGGAGATCGATGATCCATCAAGTGACCGAGAATCGAGAGTCCCATTAGTTGATTTTAGTTTTTGGCCTATTTCAATAGCTAATTATATTAATATACTGTAAAGGTCACAATAGTGCTTAAAATGTATTGTAACTGCACTTGTGTAGGTTTCAAGCAATTTGGTATCCAAAGTTCTGAGGTAAATTTTACTTACCCTTCACTCTCGCGCTCTTCTTTAAATTCAGAAATGGCGCCTTTTGACACCATCTCCCTCCAGCAGAGCGTCCGTTAGTAGACATGCGCAATAGTGTTTGTTTGCCCTTTTACTCGCTGAGGTACAAATACAGTAGACGTCTGTGTGGCCAACGCTAATAATAGACTCTCCGACAAGAAAACAAAACGCGATAGAACAAAGCCTAAACCTTAATGAGATTTATTCATTTATTTTCTAAAGGCTTAACCATTTTATAGCGCTAAACTGAGAGCTTTGTGGCAGAGGGATGAGTGGAGCGTGGCTGACACCCAGCGGCCAGTCTGAACGGCACACGATTGGTTTTAAGCAATTAAGACGCATGAATGCGCAAAAGTTCTAGGACACCTTTAGATTAGAAACACCATTGGTGGGGCTAAAATTCAAACTTAGTTCATGATCATACTTTTTGGATCAAACAAGGTTAACAGTGAATATGCCCTTGAGAAAAATCACCTTTTTGGGATTTTTAACATACAGCCAAAAGCGTATCGTGTCCAGTTTATCAAAGTTGAAACAGCTTTAAGATGGACAGTAGAAAGTAATGTCAAAATAAGGAAATTTATTGTACCCCAAAGGCAAAAGTAATTTTTAATAGCCACTCGTTTCAACAGAGGTGGGCAAAACGTCTTTTAATGCACAAGACATCCAACCTTGACGCAGATGGGCTACAGCAGCGGAAGATCACACCTGATGTCACTCCTGTCAGCTAGGACATGGCAACTGAGGCTACAATTAACACCAGGCTCACCAGAATTTGAGAATCGAACATTGGAAAAACCTTCTCTGGTCTGTTGAGTCCTGGTTTCTGCTGCAACGTTCAGATGGTGGGGTCAGAATTTGATGTAAACAACAAGGATCCTTCCTACCTTGTGTCTATGGTTCAGGCTGCTAATAATGGTGTGAGGGATATTTTCTTGGCAAACTTTTTGCCCCTTAATACGGGCACCGTTTAAACACCACAGCCTACCCGAGTATTGCTGCTGGCCATGAGCTTCCCTTTATGACCAGGGTACCATCTTCTGATGCAGCAGCATAACACAACACTCACAGAGCTCAAATCACCTCAAACTGGTTTCTTGAGCACGATAACGAGTTCACTGTACTCAAAAACGTTTCCACAGATCAACAGATCACAATCCAACAGAGGGATGTGGTGGAACAAGAAATTCTGATCATGGATGTTCAGCCAATGTTTTCAGCGCCTTGTGGAAACCTAGGCCATGAAGAATGAAATCAATGAAAGCAAAAGGGGGGCCTATCTGGTACTGGCAAGGTGTAACCAATAAAGTGGCTGGTGAGTGTATTAGGCAAATCGCATTCCATCAATAATGTGCAAATAATAGGAACTGGAACAGTGGTACCTTGGTTCTCATTGTTAATTATAT
>JAUZST010003578.1:0-17044 GCA_034779995.1 Parotocinclus haroldoi | reverse complement strand
TGTGTGTGTGTGTGTGTGTGTGTGTGTGTGTGTGTGTGTGTGTGTGTGTGTGTGTGTGTGTGTGTGAGAGAGTGTGACAGAGAGTCAGAAGTAATTTGAAGATGTGTCCTCATACATTTGGTCACACAGTGTAAATCTGCTTGTATTGATGGTACACATTCTTTCTCTGTTCAGCCCTCAGACTGCAAAAGGTCGGAACGACACCTATTACCTGACGCCAGAGCCCGTGGTTGCCCCCAACAGCCCCATATGGTACTCTACCCAGCCAATCACGAGTGAGCATTTGGAGCAGATGCTCACACGCATCATGGTAGTGCGAGAAATCCAAGAAATAATCGCCATCACACAGGCCAACATTCAGTGAGGGAGGGACGAGGAGGAAAGAGAACGCGATGGTAAATGAAAGATCCGGTTCCACCTTGGAGCTCGTCCGTCCTCACGGCCAAAGTCGCTCATAAACTCTAAAGGAGGGAACGGAGCCAGTGCCGATTCCTCACGCGCCGTATTTAGACGATGGCATGACATGAAGCATGCGCCAGTGGTGGCTCAGTGCAGAAAAGGCAATCTGATTCAATACCTGTGCTAGTTCAGGCCAGGGCTAAGACTCCAGTGACGTATATCACAACCAGATTAAAAACAATCCAACAGGCTTTCGCTAATGTGACAAACGATCATTGTATATTGCTCGATTAACTAACGTCAGTAGTTTATTTAACCTTTTCTGAGTTTTCTTATGCAACTGAACATTTAAATCGGAGACAGAATCAGAATGTCCAGCCTGTTCTCCATCGCCGCCTCTGCAGGGTTACCACTGGGCACGTGCTGAGCTTGAGTGAACTGGACTGAACTGGCAAGCCTTTTCTTTTAATAAAGACTATACTCACTCTGTTCTCATGGCCGTTGGCTCTACACACCTTTAACCTCTTAACGTGTGGTTTCTCTTCTCTCACTGTCAACGCTGTAGCTCCGTTTCATCGTCCTCTTCTTCCATTTCTTTCCTTGATCTTTGCCATTGTAAGCGATAGACGTGGGGAAGCACGTTATATCAAACCGGTGTGAAGTCCTCTCTACACGACCTTTAGGGGGCAGCAAACCCGGGTTCACCTGTAACCTTTTACCCCCCCCACACACACCTCCCCTCCTTCTTCACTGCATCCCTGAACTAGGAGCACAGTCAGGACACTGAGGAGTCTTCTCTACATGGAAAGACCTTTTGGTCTTCGTTTTGTGTTTTTCGTTTTTTTGTTATTTTGTTTTTATTTTTATATATGCATTGATGGTAATCTGATATGTAATGATATTATAGTGGTGCTGGAGACGATGAATTGAAGCCTGTTTTTTCAAACATGCCTTTTGTACAGTGAGGTCCCTGTAAATGTGTGCGCTGTGTGTTCTTTAAGCTCATTTCCATTCCAGTGCAGTCGAGTCAGACTGGTGGATTTGGGCCACACGTTCTCTACATATAAGTGGCATTTTTCATGGCTATGCCAGCATATGAAGCCAGGCACTGAAATTCATCAATAAATACCAACGAAGTAAACTGTAATTGGAAACAGTTTTATAACCATAACAGTTAATAACAACAGTCAGTATGTTATATAAAACCTGTATTGTTTCCCAAAAACAAATCCAAAAGCATCGGCCAACTCCTGGACAGTTGCAACGTGCAATGTGATGTCCCAGGTGTGCTCGATCCGATTCAGGTCTGGGGAACGGGCGGGGCCAGTCCATAAGTTCAATGCCTTCATCTTGCATTAACTACTCACACTTCTTTCACTTGAGGTCTAACTTTGTCTCGCATTAGGTAGGAACCCAGGGCCACTGCACCAGCATATGGTCTCACAAGGGGTCTGACGATCTCACCTCGGTACCTAATGGCCCGCCAAAAAATGCCACCCCACACCATTACTAACCCACTGCCAAACCGGTCATGCTGAAGGATGTTGGAGGCAGCAGATCAGTGTGAACCTGCTCTTATCTGTGAAGAGCACAGGGCGCCAGTGGCGAATCTGCCAATCCTGATGTTCTTTGGCAAATACCAAGCGTCCTGTACAGTGTTGTGTGAGTGGAACCCCCATCTGTGGACGTCAGGCCCAGCAGGGCTCTGGCACTTCTCCTCCTGTTCCACCTTGCGCAAAAGGAGCAGGTAACGGCCCTGCTGCTGGGTACCCTCCTACGACCTCCTCCATGTCTCTTGGTGTACTGGTCCGTCTCCTGGAATCCCCTCCATTCTCTGGACACTACGCTGACAGCCACAGCAAACCTTCTTGCCACAGCTGGCATTGATGTACCATCCTGGACGAGCTGCACTACCTGAGACGCTTGTGTGGGTTGTAGAGTCTGTCTCAAGCTGCCACGAGTGTGAAAGCACCACCAACCTTCAAAAGTGACCGAAACATCAGCCAGAAAGCAGAGGTACTGACAAGTGGTCTGTGGTCCCCACCTGCACAACCACTCCTTTATTGTGTGTCTTGCAAATTATTATATAATAATTATTGCCAATTATTTCCACCTGTTGTCTGTTGATTCACAGTCAGTGTTGCTTCCCAGTTTGATTTCACAGAAGTTTGATTTACCTGGAGTTAGATTGCGTTGTTTAAGTGTTCCCTTTATTTTGTTTTGAGCAGTGTATTAAGTAATCCAGAACATAACAAATGCACCAGGATAACTTTTAACACTGCCACCTTTAGCATTAAGAAATAATAACAATTACTTATTAAATACAGGAAATAAGTAGATTTAGAGTTTTTACCTTACACTTTACTTTACCTTACACTCTTATTAAGCACCAGTCTCATATCCTAGGCTAAAAAGCTGTTATTTTATATCCTACGTAAGGTGTGAGTGTGCGTGTGTGTGTGTGAGAGAGATGTTTAAGCATCATAAAAAATCCTGGCTGCAGTTATGTTAAAAATAACAATGGGTACACACATAATAAAAATGATTGCTTCGTTGTGCTTCCATCAGACAGCTTAACTAGATCTTATTCAACAAAACAGTTCCTTTCTCGGTGGTCAAGTCAAAGTAATTTTATTACAAACTGTGATCCATAATTTATTCACTGTTATTCTAAATACAGATGTAAAATGTCCTTTAACTTATCGTCTGCTAACAAGACTCTAGTCATTAGCTAATGGTTTAGATGCTAGTCCTCCATGACTGATTTCCTCAAAGTATACTTACTTAAATAAAGATACTTAAATATATGTATTTCTGTTCATCGCTGCTGACACTTTGTTCCAGATGTGTTCCAGTTATGTGAATGACTGTCCTCTCATTAATAAATTCAGAGGTTCCACTGTACAGCGTTCCTACTGGTCAAATAATGTGATTGTTCAGGACACACCCCTGTGCAGGTCTTACCAAAGTATTGGAAAAAAAGACCAGAAGAACTGCGATTATTTCAAGATTTGATTTCCTAACCGCCTCTAAAACTGGCACCGCTATTCTGGCTTGTGGTCTCCATGTCCGGCTAAAGATTTCACATGACCCATGAAAGGAGCTGATGATCTTTTAAAGCTTCTCTGGCAGACCCATCTGCAGCTTTTTCAGAGAAGTGACAAAGTATTTGGGAAGCGCACAGGACACGATGAGGTCATCATGACCCTTAAGCCCAGGTAGTACCATCTGTCGGACGTGGAGGTGGAGAGGAAGGTGTCGGGTTTTGCTCTGCTCTAGTTCAAGTCTCTTCAGCACGTGTTCTGGCAACCTCTGCAGGTGAAAACATGACACAAACATTATGATACCAGAGTAAACCAGTTTGAATACTGGAATAATATACCACTCACAAAAATGAGGTTATATAATGAAATGTTTATAAGCAGTGTACTTTTAAAATACTCTTAATGCTTAGCCTAGACTGTAAGTTTATCAATATGTTCAACTAGGACAGAAAAACAGGACACGAATTCAAGTTCACATTTTAGGACAGACTGTGCAGAAGTCCACAAAGTTCAATGAATTTCACAAACTTTTTTTTTTTTTCACAAAAAGCTCATTTTAATCGCATCCTTTTTCCTCTCTGGTAACAAAAGATCCATCAAGAGGATCCTTGGCCAGACAGCACATCCCAAGGTTAGCTGCAATATGAAATCCACTCTAGAGCAGAGCAGAGCAGATCATTTCGGTTCGGCCTCCGCACCATCAGGAGGATGCAGCCCCCGAATTGGGACAAAGCTACTGTCACTTAATTACTTTAAACTAGAGATGCACTGATTACAATCTTCTTGGTCGTTCCCAGTTTCCAATCTTCTTAAACACACGACTGTCTGGTTGTTGTAGTTCATTTTGTTAAATTCCCCCCATACCTAGCGAGGTGATGCTGTTTAATATAAATATGTTGCTGAAGGTTTTGTGTCAACACAAATTCGGGTTGTGCCCGAAATAGATCCCTATACCATTAGTACTGCACTAGATAAGTAGCACTCAAAACATAAACATGAGGAATCAAATGCTTCCTCATCATGTACACGCATCAGAAGCAGTCCATTACCAAACCACACCATGTTCTGCTGCGTCACGTTTAAAGCTCTGAAGCAGCACTGCAAACTGTTCTAAGTGCAGTTATCAGGGACTGCGAACTACACGTTATTGTGGGAATTGAATTGTCAGGACAAAGTTGTGAGTAGCATAAAAATACAAACAAGTATCCAAGCATAAAAAAAAAACCATTTAGAAAGCTGCTAATTAATTAAACGGTTTGTAGTTATAAAATATAACACGGTAACAAAGTACATCAAATTAATTTAGCTTACAAACGCCCAGGTGCTGTACATGTCCAGAGTACACTGCTCACTAAATTTAGGATTATATTCATTTTGAAATGCCCCCTCATTTTAGTCAGCAGTATACCTTACCCCACGTCATCTGTTCTGATGGTGACCCGACGTTCCTCACAAGTTCCACATGCTGCCGATTCCCATATCAAGCACACGCAAGTTTCAAAATCATAACTGTTAATCTGATGTACAATTCAGTCATCGTGCCTGACCACAGGTCAGTTGTATTTCCATTTGAACCTCGCCACAGTATTTCTTATAAAGCTCAAAGCTAGCTGAAAGCTCTTGTTTAGGGAGTGGATCCTTTTTTTAAATTCCTCTTTGCTAAGGGTGTGAGCAATGGGCAGCATGCCTGCTACAATGGGTGAATTATTTCTACTCGTGTACGCTTGTATGGTGGCTCAGCCTGTATTGGCTTCTCGTTGTTATCTTTCTGCTCAGCGTTGCTGTGCTTCGATCCAAAATATGGCCATGTGGAAAATGAAAATAGCATCCACTTCCACCTGGTGCACTAGGGGTGGGGGGGGGGGGGAAAACGCGATTTTTAGATGCATCTGTTCTTACACAAGAACTTAAACATTAGCACTCTCTAACTGAGCTCATTAGCGCTGTCCCTCATTGGTTCTATGTTCAATGTTATTTACAAGAAGTAATTCAGCATTTTGACTCTTCTTTCTGCAGACGCTAATTAGTTATTTTTTTACTCTTCAAAGATGAATTTTTGTTCTACATCATTTAATGTATTTGTTTGATCCTCAGGATTTTGATTCTATGCTCAGAAATGTTGACCTCATTTATAAATATAAAAGGGGAGATAATTATTTGATTAATCATTTATATGGTTTTTCGGAATAGGCTAAATTGCTTTCATTTGTTTGGTTAATAAAAAAAATATCGGAATTCAATTCATCCTGCATTTGTTTCAAGTAGTCACATGGTAAAGAAAAAAAAAAACAAAAAAAAAACATTGTATAGAAAAAATACGAATCGAGATGCATTGATAATCGTTACCCTCTGAATCGTAATCGAATCGTGAGGTGCCTTAGTCTGCACGCTGGATAGTCCTGCGTCCACGGCTTCCCGTAATAAATATTTATATGAATGGACTGACTTTTCATCTACGCAGCATTCACATTTATTAGGCCGCCACCCACACGTGCATATTTTTTCATTATTTTTAACTTACTACCGACTATCCTGCTTCTACTGTCAACCTTGGTGCAGCATGGACTCTATAAAAGCTCCGTACAGTTATCTCACTGCCTTCTTCTGATCTCCTTCTCTTAACTAGATGCATTTCATATACAGTCAAATCCGCTTAACGGGGCCACATCGGGACGGGATCGTTTTGGTCCTAATAAGCGGCTCCCGTTGGTTTTGCTTTTGTCAACACAACTTTTCGGATTTCCTGACCTTTCATAAAAGCATCAATTCTCCCATATCTCGCTGACCCGCTTTGCATACACTCTTTTGGCTTCTTTTTCTTATTCGCTCTCACGTTCTTTGGTCTTATTAAGCAGAATTTTGGAAAAAAAATAAGCGGAATAACATCGCACGTATATAATAGGATTTGATTCTGTACTTAAGAATTCGGTCCGAATAAGCGGCTGCTCCCATTACCCGGATTCGACCAATGGAGGACCAGGTTTCGAGTCCGTTTCTTCTCAAGATTTCACAGAACGCATCATGGGCGTTAAGCAACACTTACCTTTCATTAATGTCAGTTTAGTCTAGAAGCACGTACCTGAGGGGCAAGCTTATTCCAGTGGGCATATTTATGATCTCCCAGGATGGGGCAGGACAGAGCCAATGCCATGTGAACTCGCAGCTGATGTTTCACTCCTAAAACAAAAAGCAGAAATGATCATTTAACTGCAGTTTGACATCACACGGAAAGTTTACACTCTCGTTTTTTTTTTTTTTTTTGCACTTTGGGTCTGTTTAAATCATTAGGGTCATCCTGACGCAAGGAGCTCGTTTGAACTGCACATACTCTAAGGGAATGGCTGATCTAAATCTAACCCAGTTACAGCATTCAGCAGATGCGCTAACCTGTAGCACCTAACAAACAATTGATGGTTAAAAGTTTCGCTCATGGACCCTCATTCGTCCAAAGCCAAGCCGGAAACACGAACTGGCCCCCGTTTACATTCCCATCATTAAGGAAAGGCCCTAATCCAGGGTAATATGTGAATACCTGTGACTGGCTGCAGTTCTACCAGGCTGCAGCCGGAGTTGCTGTCCAGGACTTTGTACTTGGTGACTGCATCTTGTGCTTGACGATGAGTTCTCACCCTGACCGTTCTGTCCCCGTCCTCCGAAATTTTGTACAGAGGACTCAGACCCATCTGAGAAAAATCTCAAGATTAACGCGTTTTCCCACTAATCGGTAACATTACATTCTATTACTTCATTTCATAACATGCGCTCATTGGCCACTTTATTGGGTACACCATGCTAGTACCGAGTTTGAGCCCCCTTTGCTCTCAGAACTGCCTAGATTCAGCAAAGTGCTGGAAACACTGCTCAGAGATTTAGATCCCTATTGACATGATGGTATCACACAGGTTGCTGCAGGTTTGTCGGCTGCACATCCGTGGTGTAAATCTCCCAAAGGTGCTCTACTGGACTGAGATCTGGTGATTTCAGTGCTCGATTTGAACGTCCTGATCACGTCTACATGCCTAAATGCCTAAAGTCGCTGCCATGTGATTGGCTGATTTTTGTGTTAACAAGAAGCTTAACGGGTGTCCCTAATAAAGTGGCGTATAAGTGTACATGACAGTGTATTTTTGTTCTTTCTTCAGGCCGAATCAGCCTTTCCGTTCACCTCATTAATGCAAATGGAACAGCGTTCCCTGTATCAATATCATCTTTAAATGAATGCCAGAATGTATAGCATGGTTTACAAAGCTCTCTTTGCTTTGATCTAGATCTATGAGGCATTTTTCATCAGTGGTGTAGATATCTCTGTTTGGGACAGTGGGCTTTAAGAAAGACAGAAAAAATACTACCATTTACTGAAACCAGTTCATTTCAGAAGTTATAGAACAGAAAATGTTTTCTTCTGACAACAGCTCCCAATAGTTAAATATCAGCACGGGGGCTTGGTGGGGTGTCACCGCTGCCTCACAGCAAGAAGGTCCCGGGTTCAATCCCAGGGCCTGGGTCCTTTCTCTGTGTGGAGTCTGCATGTCCTCCCCGTGTCTGGACTGTGAGTAAACCCACGCAAAGACTGTGATAGGTTGATTGGTGTCTCTAAAGTGGCCCTTAGTGTGAGACTGTATGCATGTGCCCTACGATGGATTGGCGCCCCGTCTAGGGTTGTTCCTGACCTTGCACCCAGTTGCCGGGTGGGCGTCGGCTGGCGAAAGATAATGAATGAATGGGTAAAAAATGGGCATCTTCATTTGTGATTTAATTAATCTAATTTGTACCCCAGTGAATAAGAATTATCATTGAATTCCTACTGTATAATATTTTAATAAGTACAGATTGTTACAGGTACAACCTAGAAAAACAAAAACAAGTAAAAACTCATATAACCTTGCTATAAATAAAACTGTTTATACAGACTCCTGGCCAGAGGCACTGTGTCTAGTGAAACGTTATTCAGCCAGGCATAAGACATTAAAACAAGCAATCAAACAAATAAGCAGAACTCTAGCTTCATTAACGTGGGTCTTTAAAACCTACCCAAAAGGTTTTGTACCTTAAAGTGATGCTGAGCCCCCACAACCTCCTTCTCCATCATCGGAATGTCTATCACACCTTCTGAAGGAACAGGCACACCAACAGTGATCACCCTGTGTGATTAGAGAGGGACGTACCAGTTACAAATATACCTGGTCACCTGCTCGCCAATCGCGTGGCATTTAGGCAGGTAGAGATAATCAAGACGAGCTGCTGAAGTTTAAATGGGAAAGGAAGGTGGTGTAAGTGACTCTGAACACAACATGGCTGTGAGTGTTTCAGATTCTGCTATCTTACTGAGATTGTCACACACCGTCATCTCTAGGGTTTATAGAGCATGTTCTGAAAAGGAGAAAATATCCAACAAGCAGCAGATCTCTGGGTGAAAACGAGATAGAGGAGAATAGTCATATTGGATCAAGAGTAGCTCAAATAACCACTCATTACAACCAAGGTCTGCAGAAGAGAATCTCTGAACCTTGAAGCAGGTGGGCAACAGGAACAGAAGACCACATCAAGTGCCAGTCCTGTCAGCTAAGAACAGGCCACTGGGGCTACATTGTCTGGACTGAGACGTTTGGGGGGTTAGGGTCTGAATTTGGTGTAACCAACATGAACCCCTTAAGAGCATTGCTTAAACACCACGGCCTACTGTTTGGTTTTTGTTTTGTTTTTTTAAATTGTTGTTTACCACGTCCCTCCGAAAATGAGCATGGTGTACCATCTTCTGATGGGAGCACAATATCACAAAGCTCGTGACAGTGAGTTCACTGTGCAAGCGACAAATCCGTAGCACGTGCAACGCTGCTATGTGGATATGAACCAAATTCTGAGGAACGCTTCCAGCAACGTTTGCATGCTACAGAAAACTGAGTCAGGCAAGAAGGCAAGAGGGAGTCCAACCTGGTGCTAGCAAGGTGTACCTAATTAAGTGGCCTGTGAGTGGAAATAAATGTTCTTCTAGCCAAGCATAAAGCTCCATCATCACTTACATGAATCGACTTTCTGCTTGCTGTGACCTGATGAGATTCTGGACTTGTTCGGCCATCTTTTCGGTTCTAGCCAGAAACAAAACTCCTGTGGTATCTTTCTCTAAACTGTAACAAACATGCAGCCGGGATCCTCCCCTCATCCCATCCAGAATCTTGGTTAGGACTGGCAGGCTTGCTGCAATGCTGTTCCTCAAGTCTCCCCTACCTGTTGGGAACGTGCTGCTGTTATAAATGTTGAGTAGCATTTTATATATATATTTATAAAAAAATACACACACACACACACACACACATACATACATACACAAACACACACACACACACAAACACACACACACACACAAACACACACACACACACACTGCCTTGCGAAACTATTCGGCCCCTTTGAACTTTTCAACATTTAATTTCAGGCTTCAAACATAAAGATATCAAGTTGTAATTTTTTTGTGAAGAATCAACGACAAGCGGGACAGCACCACACCACAAATTTATTGGATAAAATAAATTAATACATTTATATATATATATATATAAATAAATAAATTTTTATAAAAAAAAAAAAAACTGAAAAGTGGGGCGTGCAAAATTATTGGGCCTCTTTACTTTCAGAGACTCCATAGGACAACAGTACACTGCACAAATCTGGCCTTTATGGAAGAGTGGCAAGAAGAAAGCCACTTCTCAAAGATATCCATAAAAAGTCTCATTTAAAGTTTGCCACAAGCCACATGGGAGACACCAAACATGCGGAAGAAGGCGCTCTTGTCAGATGAAACCAAAAATCCAACTTTTTGGCCACAACGCAAAACGTTATGTTTGAGGTAAAAGCACCAAAAGCTCATCACCCTGATCACACTATCCACATTGTAAACAGGCTGATGGCAGCAACATGGTTTTGGCCCGCTTTTCTTCAGCAGGGACAGGGAAGATGGTTCAAATAAAGATAGTAAATGCCTGTTTCTGTAAAAGGTCTGGTTCACAGAGTCTAATGCGGACGTTAAACGGCACTCATCTGTATATAGTACTTACCGTAAACAGGCACTCCATAGGGCTTATTGATGGCGATTAGATTTTGATCCTGGTATAAGATGCTCCTGGAAAGCGCTTTAGCGAACACATTAGGATGAAGATTCTGCAGCTGCTGACTGAATTGCCTGAGCTCTGCTACTCTCCTCTGCACAGGAGGCACCGGAAGCTTCCCAAAGGACACAGGAGCAAAGCACAAGAGACTTCTGTTAACACAGTGTGACTGAAATGTAGGTGGAGGATAACCTCGAGCTAACCTCATGTGCAGGCTTTGCCTTCTCTTCTTTTTCATGCCGAAGCTTCTGAGCGATCTCTGCAGCCCTCATGCCTCTTTTTCTCCCAGGACCAAGCTGTGCATCTTTCTCTGAAGCTGTGCTGTATTCTCTCCCGAGGAGCAGTAAACATGCTGATGCTCCATCTCTCAATCCCGGCTTCCCAACAGTCCGACAACAGACACTTAATAATGACTTTACTCTGCTCATCTCACATTTCTGACCCATATACGGTGGAAACACTGGAAATCACCTCACGGCTAACACGTGCGAGCGCTCGGTGTTTTCCACCAGTTGTCGGCCACAAGCTTCGCTGCGCTTCTTCTTGAAGTATTACGACACTTTTCGAACGGCTACTCGTGTTTCGACACGAGACACATAATTTGTAGAACAAGTGTTTCACAATGATTAAATTACTCTCGAGAGTGTGAATCAATCATCGGTGTTTTTAGAAAGGACATGGGAAATAAGATAATCGACTATAATCAATGACATCTTTATAAATAAAAAAAAAGCTTTATAAGCGCCAATGAAGTTTCAAAATAAAAGTCTTTAGCCACAATGCTAGTTTGTATGTTTTTAAAAATAAAAACAGACTATGATTCAAGGTGTACCGCGAGTAAACAAGAAAAAAAAATGACTAAGTCAACTGAAATAACGAAAAAGGGTTTTATGTAATTTACATTTTTTTAAATTTAAATCAGCCTTACATCAGTATATTACCCACTTGCCCTTATCCAGAGCAATGTAACGCCTGAAACAATTTTAGTAAGCTAGAGTAACTGGAATTTAAATGGCCTTACACCTCAACCTCAGCCTTCTGGTTGTCAATTATTGCCTGCGTGAGAGAGAATATCTTAGTCATGTATAAAAAACTGCGACATTAATAGTGGCTTTAGGACATAAAACAAGTTTCCTTTTATTTTTTTATTTATTTGGCTTCTTCAACAATGCTTTCAACATCAGTGGCCATCACTTGGTTATATCCATATTTAAGTTAATCTTAAGACTAGTCATATATATATAGTCAATGCCAATTTCGAGACACCAATAAACCTAACACGCATTTCTTTGGACTGTGGGAGGAAACCAGAGTACCACACAGACACAGGGAGGACCCAGGCCGCTCCACCCCGGGATTGAACGCAGGACCTTCTTGCTGTGAGGCAGCGGTGCCGTCCCACCGAGCCCCCGTGCTGCCCATACAGAGCTGTTACACTAACCTGAGAAATCCACATCTGAGAAAGCCAGCAGAGTTCTCCATCAAAGTTGGCTAAGCAGTTATCTATGGGCTTTTCAATTACGAAAGACAACAAACGTTTCTCTATATTGTGTATGTGTGAAAGGGGCTTAAAAGTACATTACTTCATAATGCAGCAAATCTTTAACAAAATACATATGTACTGTACGTACTGCAACTTTACATATTTAAAAACAGTCCCAGCAGTTAATTCCAATAGGTAATTAAGTTATTAGATTGTATGCACATGTCCAAGATCACTTAACATTTGTGCAGCATGAGTAAGAGACGAGCACACATCTAATGTGTGTTGAATAATGAATGGCACCGGGCCTACAGTAAAGTGAATTTTTAATGAAGCCATTAATGGTAAAGGTACAGGCTTATCTATTTCCTTCCTTCTCACACACATTCAAAATTATGACAAACCCTATTAATAAGACATTCATTCATTGTGGCATTTTAAAAACGCTACACATACACACAAGGCACACTCTAGTCTAAGCATATTGCCATACATCTGGGCCTTCTTAAAGACAGGCAATTGGACACCCAATCTTGTTTTGACCCTCGGAATTGTCCCTGTTTTCACCTGTCCTGCATAATGTATATTACATAAGCCATCAAAATTTAAAATCTGACTATTTGCCCAATAGTTTTTTTCAACATGTTGCAAAAATAGTATTAATCTACCTTTTGCATTTGGTCCCTTACATTACAAAATGTGAGACTGTGACATAAACCCAGATCTGGTGCTACTTATACTCTAAACAGTGTCAGAAAATGTGACTAAACGAACGTTACTAAACAAAAAAGCGAGCACAAGTAAACCAGACTGCCTTGTACTTAGAGACGATCAACCGCACGTTGAGTGTCGTGTGTCAGTGACCACAGGCAGATGGAATATGAGCTGGAGGGTAACCAGTACACTCTGCATAGATCAGGTCCACCTCGTATACCAGTGACATAGTGTCATAACTGTTCACACTACAAGCAACAGATAGCACACAGACTCAAAGGATCTGAAGATGCTCCAAAATGCTTCCAGTCTGTGCCCCAGAAGCACCGACTAGAATATAAGAGCAAGTTCATGAAAGTCACAGCTGCTTTGTGTAATGACTCTATCGAGCTGCAGATATTGTCGGCAGGTCTTCTGAGTTGTTCGCTTCTGCACCCATTGAAATGCAAAGGATTCCAGATCCTTGTATCCACTGACAGTGGCAATATTAGGATACTCATCCTCCTCGGTGTTGCAGATCGAGTTTCAGTCAGGATTCCCCCAGGTAGCAGAGGTAAGAGGACTTGGTGTCAGAGGCACAGACGTGAGTGCAGAGTAGAGCTGTTTGCAGTAAAGATTAAAGAAGCACAGGAGATACCTGCACTAACTGGACTGAAATCAGGATGTCTCATCAGACAGGAATCCATTGTAAGTTCTTTTTTTTTTTTTATCATGTACAGGACATTTTTTTCCACTGGGTATTTTATCACATAGGAGGTTTCTTATATCAAATCATCAAATATCTCCAGTTCCCTAAGAATTAGATTTGACACGTTCTGCAGATAGGGAGTGACTTTTTATACTTTCTATAAAAATGTTGGTGTAATTAGAGTTTTAGAGAAATGTAATTTAAACATGCATTTTAGATTTAGATGGCGGTACATGCCACTTGGGCCTGGGTTCAATGTATTTCATTTAATCATGCATTTTTAGGAATCATGTATACACATTCATACTTTAGCTATAACATAATAAAGGAAGGGCTCATGAATGAGAATGAAGTAAGTCTCAATGTTACAGTCTATTTTATGTGAATGGTGTGCCACTGAAACCAGAGCTCAGTTGCGGAAGCACTATACTTCATGCATCTCACCTGAACCTACATCATTTATAAACCCTGGCCAAGTTGTTACCATAGTGAAGCCGAGGCGTCTGCTCTACTGACATTGCATGACTTCATACCCGTCTAGCTGTTATCCGATAATTCTACATGTGCTCTGGAGCATACCTTATCCAAGTCATACTTTAAAAGGCTCACCTGTGCATTTCTGATTCAGTGAATGTGGATAACTCAAGCTTTAGACTTACATTTATAGATAACAATTTCAGAATATTTCAACAAAACCTGCGTCTACTGCATTTTTTACTTTCCACTTTCTACTTAATGTTGCACTTTGCATTATCTCTCCTAAGAATAAATAAATCTCATCAGCATCAATGTCAGTATGAGCTTGGTGGACTGATTGGATTTAATTTTGCACACTGCCAAATCAATTTGAACATATATGCCAATTCTGAGGCTATGTTTTCTGTATCTTTTATTTAGAATCACTTCATTACGCTGTTCAGCTGAACAAATGTTTTCATATTTTATATCCCACCCACAGTAATATAATTCCCGGATACTCTTATATAACTGTATAGTATATATGTAAAAGAGCTCTGCAGCAGTTCAAACACCTATGTTCTTTGTGTTGATGTGAAGTAAAAGCGCAGGCATAAACAAGTGAGTCATCAGGGGGCATACAGAATCTTTTCTGTTTTACTGTTGTGTATTTAAGCATTAAGTTAATAACCTGCTATGCTGCCACACAGGTAGTGCGTTGCCACTTAAATTCTCCAAATGTTCATACCCCTGAGTAAAATGGCTGATAATTACTTTGGTTGTAAATTGGGTGACCATATTTCTTATTTCATATGTTGGTTGCTTAATTGCCACCAAGTTCTAGACATTCCAGTTTCAATATTTACCGTGGACTCCATCTGTGTAAAGTTTGCATGTCCTCCTCGTGTCCAAGTGGATTTATTGTTGGTCCTCCATATTCCTTCCACATTCCTCAAATAATTGGTAGCACTAAATTGCTCCTTTGTGTGAACAGGCTCACACAGTCAGGAATTAGTTGAGCCCAGACCAAGTAGAGGACAACATGGAGGTAATTTCATAATTAATTAAATTAAATTAAAATGTAATTGATCTGATTTTGCATGCCAGAAGTTCTGAAGTGGCGATAGCACATAAAAGATGTCACAAGTCTATTGTCAAAGCAAGAAAGCAATAGCTGTGGAAATCTGAATTTAATTTAGGGAGATTTCTTTTCTTTGTGGATGCTCTGGAATAGTTATGATCGGACTTGTTATGCTGTAAACTCAATTCAATTCAATTTTATTTATATAGCGCTTTGTACAATGTAGCATTGTCTCAAAGCAGCTTTGAGCAAGCCTAGGGTGACAGTGGAAAGGGAAAATGCCCTAAAGTGGTAGGAAGAAACCTCAGGAGGAACCAAGAGTCAACAGGGGACCCATCCTCCATTTGTGGCCTAGACGTTAAATAAATAAATAAATACCTAAAAGTATATTCAATTATAGCAAAATTAGGGAAATAATTTAAATAAATAACAAATTAATAATAACATTTAAATTAGTAATCAAATAAATAAACTTGATGGTCTTCCATCAAGTTTGTGTTCCATCTCCCTTCATATCCATGTTTCATGGATGTCTTGGTGAAAGCGTTCTCCTTGTTCTTCACGCGTAGCTCCAAGATTTGAGAGAAGTAGTTCAGGTGGCTATCAAGGAACTGCAATTTGACACTCATGTTTGCTACAACTTTTTGAAAAGCAATTAAGAAATGATGAACTAAAAGGTCATCATTTTCAGCCCTGAAGTTGCCAAAAAAGTGTGTAAGCACGCCAGAAAAAGCAGAACAAGCATCTTTTTCTATGGTCTTCATCACACTAGTCATGTCATTGATTGTAGGCCTATTTTTCAGACCCACAGATATACCAGCTTTCAACTTTTCATGCCAAAGAGCAGAGAATTTGGTACACTGGTACTCGAAGCACCTACCATCTTGATCCTAAGCCTAACAAGCTGTTTCAGGAGTCCTAATTTTAGATGCAACAGGGGGAGCAACACTTTCTGAGGATTAAGAAGTGTTTTATTCTTAATAATCTTTTCACCCATCTCCAGTTTCTCTCTAGCGAGCCATTCTTTACTTTTATAATTTTATGCCTTTGCTCAGCTATCTATACACAAGAAGCAAATATATTCTGTTAAAATGCTTTGTTGTCCCAGAAACATCGATATATTACCTTCAGGTCATATATAATACCAAATACAATCCAGCAATGATCATTATGATTTGTTGGAGAATGATTCTTTATTATGCATTAATCACCTTTCATCATATTCAGCACATCTACTAAGGATGTTATGCTATTGCTATCAGAGTGTTTCAGTGTTTTGCTGAAAAAACAAAACAAAACGGATGTGACTGGAGGAAACAGATGTGATTTCTGGAATTAGCACAATAAACTATATCAAGATCACATATTATCTTGTAGTCAGCAAAATTGCTGTAGTGTGTTATTCCGCAGTTTGGCTTTTGGCTCTTTTGCTATATAAATATACAAATACATTCACGTTTTACATTTACATTTTGACTTATGTAAATCATAGCCACAAACCCTTTTCACCGAAAAGTTCACAGTCCATATCGGTTTCCTTTTCTATTGTCTCTAGCGACTGCAGATTTGAGGGAGTTCCTTGGAAAAGCAAGACAAGGAGCTGTCAGGGCCATAAAGATTGTCATACAAAGCGGTGAGGAACTGGAGCTATATGTGTGTATACTGCGTTTTAGTAGATACTGCTATAATAGCATCCAAAGAACTTGCATGAAAACTCTGTAGTGCAGAGCTTAAGAATGCCTGGCATGTAGGATGTGATAAATTAATTGTTTTATAGTGATACGAGTTGTGTTTGTATGTTTTAGAGCAACTGGTTTTGGGGTCCTACAGGGAGATATCTCAGAGCTGGGACTGCGACTATGATGCATGTGTTCTGCCTCTACTGGACTCATCAGAACCATGTTACATCTTGTTCAGACTGGACACCCTGAACCAGCAGAGCTACGAGTGGCTCTTCATCTCCTGGTCCCCAGACCAATCACCTGTGTGTAAAAATGGGCAAGCGCACACACACACACACACACACACACACACACACACACACACACACACACACACACACACACACACACACAC